>QNGE01004362.1:0-26958 GCA_008508345.1 Paragonimus westermani
AAACCAACTTGTTGGCCAAGCGTCTTTTGTGGACACAACATAGCGTTGCTTGCTGCCGTGTTGTTGACGCCATTTTAGTATTCGTCTGTGTTAGTCATGTGCACAGTTTACTGAGCCTTTGGCTCATGCTTGTTCGTGTTGTTCCTTTTTGCAGGACTGTTGCTGAAACCCCTGTTTCGGAAGAAGTTTGTCCCCCGGTGTCTCCCCGTTGCTGAAAGTGGATTCACGAGTGAAATGGGCAATCAGAGGAAAAACAACTGTCTTATATGTAACAATATTAGAATCGTTACTTTTTATTTTATTCATGCTCGAAATTTCACAGCTTGTCAGTTCTCTGCTAATACCACGTGCTGACAACAAAAGCTGTGGAATAATGGATAATATGGCAGAAACAGAGAGGCCACAGTGATTCGAACGTTTTACATCGCTGAGTAGCAGATGACCGTTTAACGTGGGTAAATAAGATTATGCACCTCCGTCACTCTGGCCACACTGGGTACCTTATTTGCTATGTGGCATTATCCGTGAACAGGATCTAGGAACGGCATTTTTAAACGATCTTAGCTTGTGATTGACCTGCGCAGCAATGGTTAGAAAGCCGAATTTGCTATTTTGGTTGTTCTCAAGACTTAGTGAAGCCTTTAGCTTAGATTGCTTTGCAATCATGTTTAGCCCGACGGTGCCCCCCACCTATTTCGACCCAAATAAACAAGCTTACGATCCTTATCTCAAGGAAAGCATTCTTTTCAGGAATGTATAACAGAGCTGCAAAGCGGGTTATGACGCTGTTCGTTTCCTTATTGCGATACGCTGCGTAACTTGGAATAGTTCTTATTGCGCTATTGGCACATCAGAAGCCTCTATGCAGTGAGAATGGATATGAACAAAGCCTCATTGTTACGACCTCACTCGTGAGGAAACCAACGAAAAACTTGCCATGTCGACAACCGTTGGCTTCAGCAGATGCGTCACGGACAGAACAGAGGACACACGGATGTATGTAGTCAATAGAATTGGAGAAAATAGGCGGATAGATGTGCACAACGAAGAGCTAATCAATTGAAGTTTGGGCAATTGGCTAATAAAGTAGGGAATAGATTGGGAAGAATTTTCTGTCTAGGAAAATCCGGAAATCATCTGCCACTATTCTCCCGGGAGTCTCACGTAAACAACCGTCGTGCTGTTCCTTAATTATCACGCTTATCTCCTAAACACTTACAGGAATAAACTGT
This sequence comes from Paragonimus westermani, assembly GCA_008508345.1. Classification (NCBI taxonomy): domain Eukaryota; kingdom Metazoa; phylum Platyhelminthes; class Trematoda; order Plagiorchiida; family Troglotrematidae; genus Paragonimus; species Paragonimus westermani. Next base: position 1,233 of record QNGE01004362.1, read on the forward strand.
TCAAAGGGAGTGGTGATGGGTAGTGTTTTCAAGTCGAGTAGCATCTTCAGTGTGACACCAACAGTACACTCCGAAGGTTCCGTGCACCGAAGCGCCCAATGAACGGAAGCAGTGCCTCATGACTTTCTACGTGTAGCGTAGCCGCTGCCATCCGGATGTGTTTGTGGCGTCAAACTGAATCGCGCCCATAGCAGTCTTCATGGACAACATTGCTATAAAACTAACTCGATCTAGTTGGACAGCAGGGTCCATTTATCGCTGATATTCTGTTACCAGCAACGAGTACTGGGTCATCAATACAAAACCCAGTTTGGGAACGCAGCCACTTTTGGTGCGCTTAAAGTGTAGACATCTAAACTCCCACACCGTTGTGCTAAGATGTGATGGCAAGCCGCTTTACCTGTTTCCAACCCTTTCGTACAATTTCCGCGGCGAGCTATTGCGTCATCCCTGATTAAGAAAGGAAACTAAAGGGCTCCTGATAAAGCGTCATATCCTAAACCGAGGATGCACACATAAGCGTCAACATTTCTTTTAACACAGAAAATGAGCCCCAGGAGGTTCTTATCATATGACACTCAGTGACAGAGTCTAGATTCTCTTTTTGACAGCAAACGGAAGAATGGGGGTCAAGACGATTGGCCTTGTCAAAGTTAGTTAAGGAGACCGGTAAAAGTTGTGCTAGCGACATTCGGATCACATTGTGAGAAGCAATCAAGTCAGAGAGATGATTATTCTCAAAGCGGTTATGGGGTAAGGTCAAAACACAACGGATGGAACACGGGCAACACATGAGATCAAACGAGTAATCACTTAGAGAAGTCGGCCCAACGGACGAGAAATAAGCGAAAAACTACCAGGGAAAAAGTCCGTCAAAGGGACAGAACCAGAAAAAATTATGCGCAATGTTTAAATAAAACCTCAGTGTGTGGGTAGAAATTCCGGCTCATACACGCAAGCGTATGGTTGGTAGGGAGCTGGCAAATTGGACCATAAGGATCTTGCCTTGTTGAACGACTTCCCGCTGCAACATTCATTTCAGAAATCTTCCATCACCCTTCTAAATGTGAAACTTGCACAGGATGTCGAAGGCACAATCATAGCCGCACAATAATCCACAGGTTTTCTTTAGATCGATCAGTATAGGACCAACACAAAACTGCAGAGCTCTTCCGACACATTCCCCGATAACCACCTGCTTGAATAACTCATGTATATGGACAGCCGATGCGATCGGCTGCTTAAAAAGACGTATCATTATAAAGGTTAGATTGTATATTACACCAAGGCGTTGGAAAGATTGATAGTTCGACGACAGATTGTTGAATTATGTAGGACAACCAAACATGATTTGTATCGTATTCTGCCTTCCCGACTCAACCGCACTGTGGTGAGGCAGGTGCCACCGCCGATTAAAGTTGGGTGCTAATTGGACTTCAGGTACTCGGACGTTTAAGAGACTTTAGTCAATAACGTCAGCGTGAAAGAAATCGTGGTCCAGCGTAAATCATCGTCTAGAGCAAATCATCGATTTTCCAGCTAGTGGACGGTCATCACGCCGTAGTATAGGGTAGGAGTTCCAAATACTCTCTACGGCTTTGGTTTCGTCTGCTCACAGTGAACGCTAGAACCCCTCCCCGTTCGCGGGTCTGGCATTGTTTTTCGCAGCTGATGCAACAGTGGTCCATCTTCCTGCCACAAGCAGAATATCGTTGTGATTTTTCACTCACCCAATTCAAGGGAACGAAGCATGATTTATCGTAAACTGGTTTTAACGACCTATCGCTGTTCTCTTTCTGAGACACTGATCGATTTGTAGCAGGAAAGTCCGTCAAAAAGCAAGTCGACTCAGTTATCCAATAATTCCTCGGAATTTACGACGGCATAATCGGATCGACTGGCCTTGCGCTGTGATTAGAAGAGGTATAGCTGGCGAGCTACAGATGATGAGAGTACGTGCCACAAACAAAGCCGCCTTTGATTCAGCACGTTGGCTACCAGTTACAGTGAGCACCGCCGGCACGCGAGTCCGCAGAAGGCTGCAATCGACCAGTTAAGTATTTACATTTCAATAAATATGTGGGCTGAAACCCTATGCTCTGACCTAATCAAACAGACTGGAACAACCCACAAAGTTACCCGTCCTAGTGTATTTTTAGATGCCTTCCAACGAACGAGCTACATTGTATACAAGCTGTGCTTACTTACTATAAGGCAGACTATTGTCATCTGCAGTGTCGTATCGCTTTGATACACGGTAGTTTTTGGCAACATTCTTGGTTCCTAGACATTTGAAACACAGTTAGGTGTCTCTGACAAGACCCGACTGTGGCCGTATGGCTCGTACAACCGAAAGTGGCAGGGGTTGCAACGTAGCCCTCCTTCTATCATGAGGCTGAGTGCGCGGAATCTCGTTCCTGATCTTCACCAACTGCCAGTTGACCAAGACGGTTACGTGCAATTTGGACACGAATTCCCGCAAATCCTAGTAAATGAAAAAATTTCGTTCTTGGGCACGAAGACTAATAAGGGCAGTATGTTCGTCCCACCTGTACCACAATGGTCGCAGTGAGGTGCGCGCATACGATTCAGCAGTGCTTAAATCAGCAACGAAGTTCGTCTCATTTAAATCCATCTGTTAAGTCTCCGTCCTGGCAGTCAATTCTGACAAGTTACTCCCATTCATAGCTGAAGATTTAGTGACGATTATCAATTTGTTTAACAAAGCACGGGCTGCTTGGTGAATCCGACTAGGGAACTCTATAAGTATCCTTCTCGCTTCGAGATAAACACATTCAGGAGGCATTCGCCGTTTTCCCTGTTGAAGACTACACCTATACGCCGTTCTTTTGCGTTCATGTTGGAACAGTGGTGCCTACTTATCTGACAGTTCACTTCTAGACATTTTACAGTTCCCCAGCAATTTTCTGTGATTCTTCGAATCTATTGCATACCGCGATTGTTCAAAGCGTTTCTCCCTCACACGCTCCTTAAAGGTCCAAGCCACTATTTGCATGAACATCTACCTTTATGATGAAGAGATCTTTAATCAATCTGAAGAAAGCATCAAACTTGCATGGCCCAAAGACTTTTATATTAACATTCTTTTTGCTGGAATGTAGAGCGGTCCCTCAAACATCTCTTTAATCTGGAGATTTTTCAATGAATTGATTTACCGCCTGTTACGGAACCACTTTCAACAGTGAACGGCTTCGAGTTATCAATCCCTCCCTACAGAGTTGCTAAGCGTAGTGACCATTTATGGAAGTTTCTAACATGGCAGTTACCCACATTATTTTCGGGACGATCGATGCACTCGACCACAGTCGAGGTTGGAATACGCGCTCGATCATTCTACTGTACGCACATATATGCGTCAACGCAGTCCAGATAGCACCGGGTGATTCTAACCACACTGATTCCCAATCTTGGAAGGGATAGACGTGTGGTAGTTTACCGCGCGGCTACCCTGAGTCTGTACATCGCTTGGATAGCTCAATAGAGAACTATTCGGTCGGAAGCATATTTGTGCTAAACCAACAAATTTTGTCAAGCTGGGATGTATTTGTGGATACACAACAATTTTTGGGACTCAGGAGCTCTACGGAATTGTTGGGTTCGGCTAGTGCTTATTCCACGTGTAAAATACGATTGAGGAAATCAAGTGAATAAGACGGTCAAACATACTTTTTAGAAAAGTGAAAACTGTTTCTGACCGAACAGATGCTAACGGACTGTCAGCAGTATGCAGTGTACACTATTGTCATTGAAGGGAAGAGCTCAAGCGATGAAGTTGAGACAAATTGGGAAATCCTGAAGGAAGATTGTTCAGTCTTGGATTAGTGAAAATTCAGATTAGAATAACCTAAAGGTGAGTGTCAAGTGGTGACGAACGGTGAGTAAATGTGGTGCAATATATCAAGAACGATGTGCAGAACACAGAACAGCTGTACATGCAAGTATGTCGCTCCAAAAATTGAATGGTGTTCTGAAACCAGCTGAAACGAATGACTGCGGGGGTGAATAACGTCATGTACAGATTCCCGCGGAAAACGGTCGGCGGTCTGAATCGCAAATACTTGGCTAGCCAAGAAGACGCATATCATGGTTTGTCATTCATTGTCAATCATAAAACACTTTAGACAATGGTGACCTGGACTAGGATGGAGCATTTGATGGAAAATGAATATTGTATGATGATGGTGCATGTAGACAGTTAAATACACTCGTCTTGATTTGCTGCTCAGTTTAGCGGGAATCGAAAATGGGGACCAGAGATTTTTGAAATTTCTTTTCTATTTGCTCGCGGATAGCTCTTGATTTTGTAGACAAGGATAAGTAAATCGGGATGAGTTACGGAAGGACCCACATCCCGGCAACCCCATTCGGGCTATTCGATTTGATTACTTGTGGGTGGTAGGCTATTTAGGTTTTCACGTAAATTGAACATCACTCAATTGATCGTAACCGTCGCGTTCTCATAGACTCTTCAGCCAGCCTCCTTAGAAAAGAAGTACCAGACTCATTCGAATTTCGTTTTTGTTAGGGCTCGTCGGTAGTGCATATCTTCGCCACGGCCGAGACTAGAAAGAGGCTGGTTGAAAAACCTATGGGAATGCGACCAGTTCTTATTGATATTCAATTTACGTATTCCATTTGAGTGCACCTGTCCAGGATGCCACTGTGTATGCTTCTCAGAGTATTGCTTGCGTATATGCAACTGAAAATTCACCAGCTGAGTGCAGTAAACCTCTATTTGACTTGACGCATGTAACATGTTTAAAAGGCTGTGAACATTTGTCTATTCTGTGGCTTCCGTCTCTGTGCAACCTCGAAGTTGCTAACTGTCCTATACAAACCCAGGTGTGGATAAACTTCATTCGGCCTATGCCTTTCTCAGAGATCAAAGTACTGATCAGTATCTGAAAAATCTAATCACATAAGAGTTGTTCTAACATCAAAATTTGCGAGGTCAAACTAACCACTGCAACTGTTTTTGAGAATTAACAGATATCGTCTAAATCAGTAGACAGTAGTAAGCACTTGGTTCGTCTGATTTCAGCAGTCGAGCGTGGAGAAAATCACTTTGCCAAAAGATATTATGTAAAGTAAAAAAAATATCTTTTTTGTACAGAGTAGTATAGTAATCGCTCCAAAGTACATTAAGTCTTGAAACTGAGCGCAGAAGCTACACAGGTAAATGCCTGGAGAGTGGAATACATCACAAGAAGATGTACAAACTGAGGTACGCCCTAAGTACATCGAAGGCGATCTGGTATATTCGAAACATTATGGTGAGACGTCACTATGATTAACGGCAGCTGACTCGGACGCTTCAGGCGGGATGAATTCTGCGTGCAGATTGAGGCGGTCAGACTGACAACAAACGCGACAGGGCAGGACAGAAAGCACGTGAATTTCCCGTGACAACGTCTCAGGCTCCACACTGTCCGGTTTCACGTGAGCAGTCCACTGGACAAAGATGTGAGATATGGATTTCTCCTGTTTCCGAACTTCTGGTTCTTCGGTACGAGACACACGCTCTGCATCACCAACTATGACTTCCCATTTAAGCGTATGACGTAAAAACTGGAGAACAAATTAAACACAGTTACGACGGTAAAGAAAAAACAGTAACGTTCCAAACATGTAAGTCATTAATCTGTTAGGTTTCTTGGAAACACCTAGTAGATGGTTTACGGGTGAATTTATACGAACAATCAGGTGTGGCAATTCGATCATGTCAAATGTCAAGCCAGTGGCGTACGCGGTGGTTACACTCGTCGTACGTACGCGCGTGCCGCTCTTGGTGAGACAACGCACTGCAGATGGGTGAAACTTGTGTCTAAGATGTGAGCACGAAAAAAGCTAGCTGAGAAGCCTGTCTGGAATTTGCAACCTCTGCTCACATGTGAATGGTGCGCATATTAGAACTGAGTTTGTTGCTGAGTCCGTTCTGGACGATTCAGAATACGGTCTCACCAACAGCAAAACAACAACGGAACTCCGGAATTTTCTTTGTGCAGTAAAAAAGTCCCCAATCGCGTTAATAATAAATTATCCACAAAAATGTCTACGTCGTGACGAATTTTTCCCTTAACTGAACAGTATCTATTTGGGATATGCGCAATGTTCAACACGTTCACCCCAAGAGCACATCCATCGGGGTGCAAATTCCCATTAGGTAACGATATGCACCACAACAGTAAAACTCCAGTTTAGTGGCATTTTCAGAAAGGATTTGCCAGAAAAGCTTATGCAAGTGCTAAAACCGTAGGAGCTACTTAATTTACACCAAAAACTAAGCTCGTTACTCTTCGGTAAAGTTGTCACAGACAGAATTCGTTTGAAGGGATCTATCAAGCAATCGGAGTTTGAATAATTCAACCGAATTCACTGTACTGTGTAACCATGTACGGGAAGGCGCAGCGCACGCAGAATCCAGTTCGAGTGAACAAATGAAAGAGATAGACGGATGTCTGGTGCCAACCAGGTACAGAACTAGCTACAGCGTGAACAGATGTTCAGAAATGGGGGCAAACGAGGGGAATCGTGTAGCCGAATATGATGAGAGTGAAATAAGATACTTGATTACGTTGGCAGTAGAGGCTGGCAGTCAGATTGCACCTTTATCCACCCCAAGACATCTAGGTATAACCCGATCGTCCTAACGATGGGTATAGCTTGTACGATAAACTGGTCAAAGGCCAGACATCCTCACTTCACAATTCCATGCGGATGAAGCGGTCTAACGGTAGACGTGTTTGCACACACTTTCAGCCTTTCAACTAATGTGTCGACAACCATCTGGACAGCCACTCATGACTTCGTCAGATGTAGTGTCCCAGTGACAACGTCTTAATCAGACAACAAGCTAGGGCAAGTATTAGTAACGTGCCACATCGGTGGTCAACGGAATGGTTGTGGGAGATAGTTATGCAGTTATGATTTGAACAACCTTGCTGGATATTGATCACAATAACTTAAACAACTGGAATGTTAGAAAGTTTTACCTGTTTGAGTGGGCAAGCAACCACTATGCCAAATGCTGACAAGAGTAATTTCACGGATGTTGGGCTGAGTGTGATCACAGTGGCGTCCATTTGCATCGGTCCACAGTCCTACGATGAACAGAAATTGACAGAGTACTAGAAGTGTCAGACTGAGTCGGCAGGGTAAATCAAAAATCTCTGAAACGCTATCAATTGTTGACCTGGTCAATGGAAACATGCGTCGATCAGTGGTCGCATTTCGGAAACCAAAATGACGTTCATCAACTCATACGGACGGAAGAACACAAACACTTTAACGAAAGGGCGCCTACTCTGTTTAGCCTTTGTACGTGATGTGGCACGAGGCTTAGCAAATGGCACGTACATGTTAAACACCTATCGCTGCTTGTCTGCACCATGTTCCACACATAGTGGAATCATGATATGAGTATAGACACTCAAAAGTTGACTCGTGTAGTTCGGTGATGAAGTCACTAGTCCGTTAATCACATGGCCGCGGAGTTTGAGATTCGGTCATCGTCATTGCTCCTAAGTTTGACCAGCCTGACAGCATCCGACTTACATGTGGTTTTGCATATCATACGGCAAAAAAGACAATACGGTGTAAAAAAAAAACTAGAAACCTGACTTTTCCGACACAGAACAGAATCATTCTTGAAGATTTCCCTGCAGTTGACCTCGACGATATGCATTTTACAGCTATACAGAGTAGCCGAAACTTCATCGTGACATCGTGTTTATTTGCAATCACTTTGGACATTCTCTAAATATTTTGGGCGTGCAACGTGATGTAAAAAGAAATTGTTTCTGAATTGTCGCCTTTTATGAGTTTTTACCGAAGCACCAAGCTGAGGGAACAGCCGGAAAAAACAGAACCTTCAGTGAGGATGTTCCCAGAAAAACCCTTCAAAAATGGTTCGCAAGATTCTCGTCCGCAGGGGTGAATCTCAAAGACAGTCCTCAAATAAGTAGGGGTGATCACCTGAAAGAACTAATGGAAGCTTATTCGAAATTAACCTGTTTAGGTTCGGTGAAGCAGCCTAGCGTTTAACCCAACATTGTGTGGAGTCACTCGAGTACAGTCTGAATACCAAAGAATGCGTGGCTAGTAAGCACCATATGAATTGTCGGATGCTCAGGTGAAAGTAACCGTGAATGTGCGCACCTCATTGTTACGGCAAAATAAACACGTACGTCTTCTGACACGCGCCAATATTTGTGACCAAAAATTGGATTCTGTTCGATAGAACGAGAAGGTCCATTAAGTTTCCCGACACAATTGGATCCTTTCGAATGATTTTCAAAGGCTAAATTCACTGGAAGACAATGAATAAGATTTAGTTACCTACAGCTCATTGAATCAGTCAGTAACAGACTACCACAGATTCCCCTCTCTATCTTAAGAGGAAGTGCTTCTGAGAACAAAGTGAATATAGTGGTGCTCAGTGTGTATAGGAAGTATGAAGTTCAGCCGAGTGGCATACTTTAAAAACTTGACTTCAAAAGTACGAGAACCTTCCGGATGATTCAGTTAACAGGCAACGCTGTATGGAGCGCGATATCCGGTCATCAGTTGATCCGCTTCATATGTGACATATGTACGAGCCTCCGCTTGATTCACACAGCCTTATTCTTGTAACCTACAGGCAACAAAGCAGCGAACACCTTGCAGAGTAAGAGGTGAAGTATCAACCCGACTAGTGGTTCACAAAGCAACCAACAACCGGCAATTTTATCTTAGTACAGACTAGTAGACAACACATTAAGTGGTAAGAAATAAGTTAAAAAAAGCACTGAATGCGGCAGCCAATGTGTGACGGAAGGGCCCCGGTTCAGTCAGCACATTCCCTTTAGTGCCCATTTTGAATCCAAATCACTTGACAGGTTTCGTCCAAGTTTGGGTACATCAAGTAGAACGAGAGTTAGACCAATAGCTATCAAGTATCGAGTCCAATGTACAATGGACCACTGATCTCATGAGCGTAGCGTGAGACAAAGCGATTAAGAATTCGTTCCGACTACTCTACTTGGCGAGGCCGAATAAGCACGGAACCGATCGTGCAACATGGGCGTCCAAGTGCTCGGCAAGATACGTTTACGCTGTTACAAATGGATCGTGTCTATACAAACAACGGTATTTCCATTAGCTACATTGATAAAGAGCATAGATTCAATAACATACATGCCAAAATTCCACTCTAACATAAAACATCGGAGCAGTGTTTAATTCAGAAAAGATCAGTTACTCCGAACAGGACAAGGAACAGAGCTGACAACTAACCTAAGTAGTGCGCAGACTTGATATTCAGAATCGAATAATTGGTCGCTCATTAATACATTTCCAAATATGAGATATATGTATATATGTGAGATTATAATAGCAAGTACATAAATTGTACTAAAACCTCGTTCGAATTGGATCGTGGCTAACGTTCTGCTTCAAATACCCCAGCGTGAAAGGACTCAATTGTACCAGGGCAAACGATAGTTCAGATATTTCATTCATTTACTGTAACCTACATACGTATACGAGGTTATTGTCACAATCTCCAAGCACACTGACCTCAAGACAGTGTGAAAAAGAGCAGGTTTTGTCTTGAAAAGAGGAGGAGGAAAGTGCATGCTATGTGACAGTACGCGTTCCCGGCAACGGGGTAAAGTGTAGATGTGAATTTCAACCTTCAGAGATTGTGATTCGAGTTGAAACTGGTTAAGGCATCAATTCCGCCAACTACATAGGATATCATCCACACATCATTATAAACATTACATCCATGAATGGCTTCTTCTAGGCGGTCGTTTTCAAGTTTCGCCATGAAAATATCTGTAATCAACGGCTCCAGTGCAAATCCCATTACCATACCGTTGAATTTAAAGTGTACGTTGTGGATACAAAAGTGCAATACCTGTTTCAGTTCTGTTGAGACTGTACAGACATCCAGATTGTTGGTCACAATGCAGTCACGTAAATAGTCTATCGTCTTTTTCAGTGGAACATTCGTCAACAAGGATTATACGTTAAAAGGAAACGTTTGTTGTATCGTTAAGTTGAATTCGTCGATTGTGTTAACGAATTCGAGATGCCCGTAGGTTATACCTTGACAACTTCTGTCTGACGGGTTCAGAGGGATGTAATAACTATTTAATAAGCAAGTGATATAATGAGTTGCACGTGACTAGAGCAAGTCGATGAGGGGTGCCTGCTTTGTGAACTTTCGGTAATCCATAGAGCCTGGGAATTGTTGCAGTTGATCGGATATGATCGAGGGTTAGGGAGTCGATTATCCTAATTTTGATAGCGCTTTTTCTGTTTGAGGAGATTTGTCTTTCTCAAATCCCGCCTCTTCTCGGATTCGGTCTTGTCATTTAGTATGGTCTGCACTCTTTTTTACGTAATCCATTTCACTGAGTAGAACAATTCCATCATATTTATCCGGCTGTGAGAGAAAATAATGTTATAATTTTTTCTCAGATTTTCGGCTGCTGGGATGTGTTTTTTGTTAAGAAGTGTTCCGAGATTGGATTACTGTCTGCCAAATGTTGAGCGGCTGAAGTCCACGTTTGTTAACTCTTGTTACCAATACCAGCAAAGTAGTCCAAACAGGTATTACACTTTTATATCCACAACGTACAATTTAAATTCAACGGGGAACTCCATCGACAAATAGACGGTATGGTAATGGGATTTGCACTGAAGCCGTTGTTTGCAGACATTTTCATGGCGAAGCTTGAAAACGACCGCCTAGAAGAAGCCATTCATGGATGTAGTGTTTATACTTGATGTGTGGATATGTGTAATTAGCGAAATGCTATCCTAGCCATTTTCAGGGATAGCAAATTAATATCACTAGCCTGATGGGCCTGGTTACCGACAAAAAAACGTGGGCACACGTTGAGTGACGATGACGTGGATTAGGAATTTGGGGAAGGTGATCATAAAGACAGAGTAGCTATCTATACGTGAACTCCCGCGAATCCGACAAGTCAATTTTTTGTATTAGTAAACAATCACATGCGCGACGCTAACAGAGAAACTCAGATACTTCAAGCATAAGTGAGCATACTTCCTACAAAAATGCATTAGGGAATTAGAAAACGAATGCAAAGCGTTTTTATCTGCAAGGAGTGGTCACTGAATGTGACCACCAAGGTGGAATAGCGGATTTGCTTACCCTGAGGCAAGCGGTCAGAAACAAACGTTGACTAGCCTCCTGAGCACGTCTGGACATCATACGACGGTGATTGCACCAATCTGCTTGCAGTGTCAGCTGAGAAAGAGAGGGCCTATTGGTAGCGGTTCGTCGTGCCTTAAAACCTTTCTCGATTCCGGACTTTACCTCCGATGACGGTTGTTCCAGACGAAGAATAGAAGCCAGCTGTCGATGAACTAGTAGATCGGCATAACGTCGGATCGGAGAGGTGAAGTGAGTGTACAGAGGCACATTGAGACCGTAGTGCCAAGTGTACTCAAACACTCGTTCAGGTTCGGTCTTGGCGATCGAGAGCAGATCCGGTTCTAACTTGATCACATCGTCCAAACTAAAGTAAGTGGCCATCTGGAGAAGGAATACAGAATGGAAGTAGTAATTTTAATGGGAAGAACACAAGCACAGGGTTCACTATGGGATCAGCTTGTACAACGGTTAATGTGGTAAAGGATAAAAATATTGTCAACCAGGACAGTAGCTTGGAAATGACTGCACATGCCAGTTTCCAGCGCGGAGAACGTCAGATTTCAACACTGTCACAAGACAACCGAAAACACTTTGAAGAATTAGGTAGAAACTTGGCTTCGATGTAGAGCTCCATGTGATGTTAATTATAACAATTTGCATACATTTTCGCAAGCATCCTGTTTATATCAATTGCAAAACTGTTGAAAACTCATTGCCCGTTTACGCCGGGGCTTGATCACACACAAGAACGAACATCTGAACGCGGAGCGAGATGAGCATAGCAGCAACGATAAACGTTACACCATGCAATCTATTCGAGTGATCTTCGAGGTAAACGAACGCACAATAGTGTTATGAGGACTAGCAGTGTCAAGACTGATAAAGGACACAATAACAGAAACTCATACGACAGAACTAGTTTTCCAGCCTTACCCATCCGCTTCTTCGCAATCGAAATAGAGAAGAGAATTACACTAACAATACTAACTAGGGTACACCATCATTTCGACTACAGCGTGAACTGTTTGAGAAATCCTGCCGGGGCAGTCGATCCCCTGAATCATTTGGTGGATTCCATATGAGACAGTGGGACGGGTNAAATAGAGGCGCGCATCTCTAAGGCTAGGACGGTATTCGCTAATCTGGAGCATCTCTGGCGACAGAGAGGCATTTCTCTGGAGCTTGAAAGTCGCATATATAAGACAACGGTGAGGGCCGCGTTACTTTACGGCAGCTAGACCTGGCCGCTCAGGCATGGTAGAAGACGTGAACCGTCTTCAAGTATTTGATCACCGATGTCTGCAGAATACACAGGCATGATCTACACCACATATTTCGGTGATATACTGGACACTCTTCGACCTTTTTAGGACTATAACCAGCTTTAATAAAAACATAAAAATGCCGACAATCTTTGACATCAACTGCATTGAAAAACACGGAAAAGAAGTTACCGAAATATTCATGTCACGCTAAATTGTTTGAAATTAATTTGGATGCGTTGTTGCACGTGTTCACATTTTGGCTGTAGATGGACGGTTCTTCACTAAAACCAAGAAATACTTCTGACATCACAAAGATGACAGAAACATGAGGATGCACCATATGCTTTTGTCACATCCTATTAAGCCGTGAGACAAGTTGATAAGATTAAAATGGACAAGCGGATGAAGAGGTTAACCGTCTAAAGTAACCAACTAACAAGTTACGCAGAGCGGAACCAATCGATTGCAGAACGGCCACAACAGCTAACTGACGCAACACGGCTTGCATGAAGTCTGAGGCATAATGACTTTGGTTAGATAAACTAATAAAAATGCGCACTCCATACAGTAGTTTAGCAAAACTACTCAAAATACTGGGCAATAATGAGGTGTATATGGACGTCCTACCTGTAATATCAATCAAAATGAAAACTGGGAATAGTGCAGGGGGAAGTGCGCAACGAGAAACACTTATGAAGAGAAGGTATCACAGGAATACTTTGAAAGCTACATAATATTAGCTAAAGTAAGTCGCGGTGCAGAACCGCTATTATAAAGACAAACAATAGATAATGCACTATTCGTTGTGGTTTACTTGAAGGGGGGCATGTGGACACTCTTTAACTCACCTGCATCTCTGTTACCTGGTTAGAAAGAACAGGTAACTTGGTATGGATTGTCTGAGTTAAGACTCACTGCAGTAATCTCCCCTCTTTTACTTCGAATCTGAAATGTTTGCTTTCTTATCATCACATTACATTTTTACACTGTTGCCAAGAATGACTAATGATAATTGAAAAGTAACGGGTCAAACTAAACCACATACCTTCATGCGCACATAGACCAAGTGAGAGAGAGCATCCATGATAGCAGCACGTTCCTCATCTGGACGACCGGAATCCTTAAGATGTTGATTGTGATCACGCAATGCTGACTGAAGATGGAACAAAGAAAAGAACTACGAATGTTTTGGATTGTACATAACAAGATGCACTCATTAAAACGGGAGGGAGCAGCCAGCTATAAATTAGAAATTGACAAAAGTTTAGGTTTAACATAGTAGAACGCCACTTACGAGAAATATGAACAAGTTCAGTGAAAATTCAAGATTCCCCGATAATTCGAAAACAGGTCAAACTCACCGACAATGCTTTCGAGCTTCCGTCTTGCAACTGTATTCCACCTGTTTCAAGCAGTTTTGTCTGCAAAAAGGTATAACATAACAGGAAACAATGAGGGAATGAAAAGAACATGCAGGGTGGTTAGCATACCGGGACCACTATCCGGCCACCTACCAGTTCAGCTATATTCCGTTCAGACGGTGCACTATGTCGTCGAAGAAGTACACTGGACCAACCGTCATCCAGTACGCGACCGGAATTGGGAGTGCTCACAGCAGTCGTTTGGTTGCCATTTTCGACTGTTTTAAGATTATTTCGGCGTTGGAACGCTTCAAACAGGCGTCTGGCAACTACCTGATTAGCAGCGAGCATCCACTCTTCAATTAGTTGATGACTTGGTCCTGGAGCTTGAATTGAGTAGCCACGAGGCCAGATAGTGCGATCTGATTGAGTTGAAACGCCCTGTGCATTGCTGCTGAATCGATCGAAACAGATAAGTGTCTTCAAATTGTAAAGCGCAAATGACATAAACGGTAGAACTGTTTTAAAGATCTAACAAGTGAAGGTCAGAAGAAGGTAAACGCAGTGCCCGAGCAGTCAGGAAGACTAAAGCGATGAGACCAGTTATGGATCACGCAAGAGCCTGTCTGCATGAGTAAAATGCGAAACATAAAAGGCTGCCAGCAAGTAACTCGCCGCACACAATCGATATTAGTAGAAACAGAGGAAGATGCATTCCAAGTGGTTCACCGAGTGTCCGATGAAAGGTCACACAAACACTTCTACTTCGTGATGCGTATTAATCCCAACCTTGACGGGAGTAGAGAACCTTTCGGATAACTTGCTGACAGACTACCATATAAGCTTTCTAAAGTCACAGGCAATCGCGGACATTCGTAACTGTCAACCATGGGTAAGCATCATTGTTGATAAGAAGTAAATGTGTCTCCTATCATGATAACCTAGCGACCTGAACATTAGGTACAAGAAAAAATGGTTGGACATTCGATTGTGCTTAATATGATGTCAGCCACACAGTGACCAATAAGGTGCACATCATGAGAGCGTGACCGGAGTTAAAATCAAGGTCGCTGGAAAGATACGCACCAGTGATCGTTTACAGGACCAAAACTCGCCGTCGAAAGAGGCTGGCTGGAAAGTTTATCTGACTAGGAAAGCTGCAAACAAAAAGTAGTGGCGTTCAACTTGAAGTTAACAAAATCCCCGACTAATCGTCGGCAATCTGGTGTTCCTTAAGCACTATGACAAGCAGGAGCAAAATCCTAAAAGCAATCCGGAAAGCAATGAGGATAAGAGAAAAACGACCAATTTTTAAGGTGCACTGAAACATAACAAAACGAACTTCTTAATTGTATCGTAGTATCTGAAGTGATCAAAGAAGGCTTCCCAAACAGAAACAATCCAACAATGGCGTATTGTACGATCTTCGCTGGAAGAGATGTTCGAACGTCTCGTCCACAACAGTCAGTTTCAATGTTTAACAGAAGTGTGTAACCCAGACGCCATCTGACAAACGAGCACAAAACCAGCAAAATCGAGATGAATAGTGACTCACTCTGACAATGATGAATTGCCTATGTCAGTGGTGTCCGTGTCGAACACAGTGGAAGGCAGGTCGAACTCAATTTTGGCTTTTTGAAGAGTAAGCGCACCATTCTGTATACGTTCTTTTCGGAGATTTCGTGCTATCTGGGTTACAGAAAGCGAATGTAACAGTTAAATGAAGGCAGACCATTGCATTATATGTGATACGCATTGCAATAAAAACTAATTCCCTAAGTTCTGAAGCATAATACTTACACGAAATTGCATTGCACATAACTTTTGAAGCACTGAACACAAAAAACCTGACGTGTTCTGGGGACCGGACTTTGTGACGTACCTGTGGTGCGACTTGGATTCACTGTTGGACCTGGACGATATTAATCGTGGTTAACTGATTGGTGGAATTTTTTAATAGCAAACTTAGGGAGAAATATACGCAAGAATGTAACAGCAAGTTCAAAGACCGTTTTATACAAAGCACTCAACCCTCTCGTTGCTCCATAAGATGTTATTCAGTGTGACCGTAAATAGTTTTCGAGGGACGTACATCGTCTTCAAGTGTAACTGCTACGTCTTGTATAGGTTGTTGCTTAACCAAATTCGTGACACTGGTTCACAAATAACTGCTCCACAATTACATCGATGTCCGTAGATAACAGTGGACCTTCGTCATTCAGATACCGGTCGTTTCATAAGGGTTGTTGGATTCAGAAAGGTTCTGAACAAGATGGCTGAATACGCAACGTTGCGTGTTTCGGAGATAAAACCAATAAGACAATGCTGAACTAGCTGACACCATCACATGGAGAACGGGCGAGTGCGGGCTTTTACCAGAAAGTCTTAAGCCAAATTCCGATATTTAGAGGTTGTTCGAACATCGCAAAAATAGTGCCTAGGGTGATCATTCAACCGTCTTTTTTACAAAAGAATCTTAAGGTGGGATGACAAAAGTAACAAGTGTTTAATGATCACAATTCGGTAGAAGCACAAGACCACTCTCGTGATTGTTGCCACTTATCTGGTATAGATGCCTCGCGAACCTCGATTACATATCCTATTATAGAAACGGCAGGTCCTGAGATCCGCAGCTAAAAATTCAATTGTGAGTTAGTTGTGCCGTCTATCTCAGACTTAATGATGTGCGTATATCACAGTGAATGTTGAGATTACTTACTGGAATTGTGCAAACACTCATTCTGCCTCAAAATTATAGATGGCAATAATTTTACGGTGGAATGTGACATACGTAGTATGTTTAGTGATTAAAATCCGCCGGAAGCATGGCCGCTTTCGTGGTTGTTGTCACTCGACAGGTATACGTACCCGGTCACACATCTTGCAACAGCAAATGCTACCAGGATCTACACTGGTCTACAGACTGCACTGATTCGGAGACAAACGGCACAACTAACTCAGAAATGAGTTATTAGGTAGAAACAATCTTAACGCTTCATAGACTGCATTCTCGGTGCATCAAGAAGTATGTACAACACTGCTTATGTGACAGAGGTACAACGGCCTTAGAAACAAATGAAAACCCCTCCAAGTACCTCTAAGAGAGATGCATAACCCAACAGAACCAACTAACCTTTTCCTTATGAACAAATCAAGAAACGGTGAATTACTTTACTGATTCTTCTCGGTATTAAACTGTATACCCAGGTAGGAAGATTATCTGATTCACTAAACTCTGTACAGGCAGGTCAGCGAGATTGATAAGAAAATACCATCCGCATATTGTCCGCAAAGGTGCAGTTTGGACAACTGTTCTGCGACCTCTTCCTCTAGCTCTCTAGTGACAGGATCATCAAGATTGCGATCTGATAAGCAGCACATGGCTACCATATCGATCTACAGGTAAGCTGAATTATCATGTCACAAAACCAGTCCACTCCGGCAACTGCGTTTCATCAGCTGTGCCGAGCGGCGAACATTTCGCAAAGCTGCTGATATTCCAGAGCTTAAACCAGTGGTGAGTGGGAAGGTTTGTAGGAGTATTATGGTAGCAGCGGTGACAATGAAATCTTGTGCGTGGTTGTTCTGTTTTGCTTGTCCATGTTTACATTCCATGTAGACAGGTAAGTTTGTGCGCAGTTATATTATAAAGCCTGTTATATGCACTTGTGTGGCAATATCCAGTATCTTCCAGGTTGAAATCCGTAATGACAGAAAGATGGTTTGAGTGGCGTGAATAGTTAGGGGGCGATCTGAACATAAATGAATAGTGCACGATTACACCAAACGCAGCCGCTTACACTATTTAACTGAATCAACGAATCTCGCACATGCATCAAATTGAATGGAGCCTCTGGTGTAGGAATCAACTTGGCCAAAGCCTTCACTTTCTCATCATCGGCGTGCAGACTGGCTGTTTCAAGAAGGGCTAGTGCGTGATCGTATGACAATTTTGCACGTGAGCGAATGATAGTTCGTCCAATCCAAGTGTCCAGGATCTGGATAGAAGCGCAGAATGGGAACAAAAGCATTTGGCTGACACAAATAATGAAAAGCAGCGAAACGTCATGGCACGATGAAAGCAAAATCACAGATCATTGTATAACAAAATCCTCTAGAAAAGGTTGAACGCATAAAAAAGGAAGTGCACGATGATTAGTATAATGGAAAACAACGTTGGCGTACGGAAAGTTCCCAGCTGAAAAGGGACAAGTACACTCACATCTCCTGAAGCGCGCACTTTCATGACCACAGAGAAGGCAAGCCTATCCACCGCGGGCTGAAGGCTACACAAGTGCTCCGAGAGAATTGCAGGGAGCATGGGGATCACCTGGCGCGTAGACGGGACAATAGAAAAAAATGACCCCGTATTATGTATGAATTCCAGCCAGTGTAGTCAACCTAAATCGGAAAGCTGAGGTGGATAATACTCATTCAGATTAGAGGAAGGCACAAGCCTAGAAAAATGATGTGCATGATCCATTCGAAGGAGGAACAGTGTACGGATAGGGATCGTAGGATGCAAAATGAGCGTGCACAGTGAAATTACTTCGCGCGGAGAGCGACAAAAATTACTTCCTGAGGAGTGACTGAAAGGAACTGTTGAAACAACGCCAAAAATTTGAGAAAGCGGTTCACACCGAACACAATCAGGATTTTTAATGGTCGATAAAATACGATTTAAATTAAGTCGGAGTGTCCTTCGATGAATGGCTCGATCTATCAACTTACATATGGTAAACGCAGTTGCGTGCATCCGTTTACTGATTAATCTGTTACAGTGACCGAAGCCCAGGGGCGCAGACGCATGAACATCACCAAGGGTGGTTTGTGTTACGTTAATCGTGATTCCACTTACACACCACGTACCCTGTGTAAACCCGGAAAAATAAAGCCAGGAGGCTTATGAATGAAACCTATTGTCATTCGGATGGCCAATGCCGGTTAGCCAGATGGTATACTAATGTGCGAGTTAAATCCTTATCTCTAGGAAGAAAAAAATAGACTCCAGTGACAAGACAAAAGTTATGAGGAAAGTTACTGAAAGTATAAGGCAAGGAGTGGCTCAATATTGAGGTGCATGCTAATGCACTCTAGATAGGATGAAGAAAAACAAACAAAACATTTATCATACAGTACACCAACAAATCTAAAGAGAATAAAGGTAGAAAGTCATAATGACCTAGCTTTCTGAAGGGCGCGGTGGGTGATCTACCAAGTGACGGCAGATGCCAGTTCGTACGGATGAAAGATAATCAACACAATCAACTTGCGTCAAACATACTCGCCTTCTCCTCGCTGGCGGTGTGCTTGAGTACGTTGATGACGCACCAATCCGCGACGGCCAGCGCATTCGCATTCATCGCATGATCATGACACCATCACCTATGGCACTCTATAGTGGAACAAAGAATTGAAGCAACAATGCTACAAGACAAACATAGTGACTCACAGTCAGTATTCACGATAGATTTCACCGAACTAAGTTCGCCGTGTGTTGGGAGAAGGTTTCTTTTAATAACAGAGAAATTTCAACGAATTCGGTTCCTCCAGGTGTGTTAAAAAGATGTTATCACGGTGAGCCCCCAATAACCACAACCGCGTGAAAGCAGAAGGTGAAACGCACGAGGACGAAGTGTGTATCGATTCAAACAATATGCAAGTTATTTGTGTACAATGAACGTAACCGGTATGAGGAATGGTGCGTAACAAGACAGCAAAAAAGTAATAGAATCTACAACTCATAGATCATTTGTGTACCGTGTGTCTGAATTCATGGCCGCGTCACTGTCGGTCATTGAACCCTACGACACTCGCCTTGATCGTGTTCGTCCGTGCGGTGTGGTTCAACACTACGTCCTCCAAACCCATTTGGACAACAGCCTGCGATAGCAGCTTCCGAACATCGGGATTTAGTTTGTTTGTTTTAAGTTGCCCGTACGGCAGTTGCTTGAGAATACGTTTGTCAATCGTCCTACGTCCACCGTTCTCACGGTAGCTTTTGCCATACAGGATGGCGATCCGTGATTCAAGGACAGATCTGTCGACTGATTTTTGCTTAAGTAGTCCACAGTCTTCTACCATGGGATTTTGGATATATGCACAGCATCTCCACCCGGAGAAAGCTAAGTTCTTATTACATTGACGAACTTACTCGGACATCTAAACTCATTGAGCACCATCCACAATGACTCGAAGCTCGCGGAACAAAACGCCTTAGTGAAATCCATAGAGGGGACATACACAGACTGATTGCGATTACACTACTTCTAGATCTATCGAGCAGTAAACACCATGTTGATCGTACTGCAACTCGCCCAGAATCCACACTGCTCATGAGGAACGTTGGTCACAAAACTTCCGCGTGGAGTTGGTTGAACAAAACTCTCGCCAGCGCCTTTCCAACGCAGCTGAGAAGATCCATACCCCAACAGCTGTCAGCGAATTATTGATCTCCTTTATCTCCAAACACAAGTACATCCTTGAAATCTTGAGGAGTTGCTTCTCCCTCTAAAATGGAGTGAATAAACAGGAGCAAAGCATGTTGCAAGGCTGGGTTGCCATTCTTCAGAATTTCCCCTGGCAACTCATCCTTACTTACAATCTTTCTGTTTCGAAGTTGTCGATTGAATTCGGGGAGAGGGAAATTGACGCTTGGATATCTTGTTGTGGCAAGTTACTTACAGTCACCCATTAAACCGTAGCAGGCCGCTTGAATCAACTACCAAATTGTCTGCACCGAACTTCATGGTGTCCTCCACTTGAGTGTACAAAACGCCAGAGCTCCCGTCAATCAGTGGCCAAGTAGATTGGACGGATGGGCCAAAAGTCGTCTTAAGCGAATCCTAGAGCATTTTATTTTGTCCGAAGTGAGCACAAGCTTCACCAACTTACTTCGTTTTTCTCATCAATCGTCTTTGATTCCGCGAAGCCGCTCGGCAAGTGGACGGCAATTATTCGTTTGTCTTCACTGCTTGAGCCTTTTGTGAAAACACCGGAAGCTCCCTTCTCCACTCTTATCAGGCCAGATATAATCGCAACGTTGTTGCCAAACCAATCAGGAAGTTTCCGGTAATGGACACGGGCCACCTCGATGACTGCTATTTGAGACACAGTTACATGCCGTCAGGGGTAGTACATACCACATCTTCTTCCAGTCCAGCGCAAACTGTGACTGGAAACAACCTCCTCGTCTTTGTGTTCCTCTAACACAGTTTTCGCCGCTGCCCGGATGAATCAAGATAAAGGGACTTACAAACATGACTAAACAAGTTTGTCTTGTTCATTTTTTGGCCCATGATGCACTTAGCCCAGAGAATCACCAGCGCAAACTGTACTTCGCGGATGTCACGCTGTTGCACGATCAAGCAGGCAACTAAATGATGACCACTTCGTGTGCGAGTCCATGGCATATGAATGGTATATGGTATCCGTCGGAAGCGAGTACTGATAATAGCCAGCTTGTGTGCAGCGCATAAGTGGAGCAGACGATCATCATCCTCGTTGACCGAACTAATGCTGTGGGATCCGAGGGCTCCTAGCAGGCCGCTTAGTCACGCCCAATCCATGTAGCCGCTCACTTGCCGGTGTGGAACGGACTGTGGTGAATGGCTGACAATAGAACCAGTCTTTCATACAATCGGTGCAACACAGCCTGACCATAAGCACTTCAGGGTCGTAGACCTATCTAGACCGAGTTGCTCGCTACTGTGGAACAGATATCGTGCTCTTCATCTTCTTCTGGTGGGTAGCTTGTCAATCTGGTAGAAGGTGTAGCCAACAGTTGCTTCTTGAAGCTCACCTTGGTCTGCAAGCCACTGTCTCTCTCAGGACTGCCACATCGATGCCATAATGGCTCAGTTGCACGACAACCATTGCCGTGCAGCGTTCTGCTCGTCTGGTGCCGCATCAACCCAGCAGCGTAAGAACATCTCACGTGCCGACGAACAACCTTTTGTGTCTATGAGTATGTCTCAGATTCACAGAAGACTTTAAGTGGAGTGCCCAAATCATTAACGACTGAAATACCACACACGCGAAGCAACAGAATGCAGAGTATTCTCGGGGGAATCTACCCGCAGCTAGTTTAACTCAGTTGACGGTAAAAAGCCAAATCAGACCGGTGGGCAGTGAATATGGCATTAAAGACTCCATTAGATTACCGTTACGCACAGCAGACGTAGTATACGATATATCAAAACTTTTGTGGAGTGGTGCGAGTTTTTCGGTCAAACAGAATAATACACCGGCGGTTAGGGTTGACACTTGGATGATCGGAGTGATCTTTGTTCCAGGGTACCTATTCCAACCTCTTTTATGTCTTATTCTGAAGGAAACTGTGTAGAAACTACAAGAAATAGCTCTGACGTATACCCATAGGGTTGCGCCTCACTAACCAGGCACTCCCGCGCAGTCAGGAGTACGAAACAAACTTATGAGCGCAACTGCTCCTTGTCTGACTGTTTTCCCCCAAAGCCTATCTGGCATCGTTGAATCTAGAAAGATTAAAGTCTTCGCTAACATGGCCCTTCTCCAGGTCAAGACAGCGCACAAGTCTGATTACCAAGCTGAGGTAACACAGGAAATATTTACCTTCTGAACAAGGTAGATCGATGTGGTACGTTCCGCAGCCTCGCGGTCCAGTGAAGTTCCTGGTTTGACAAAATGAGACACATCAGCAATATGGACGCCAACTTCATACAGATCTACAAGGAGAAAGTACCGACATGCAGTAAATGAACAGACGATATTAGCATGGTAGAACTAACGTAAAATAAGTGTTGCGTATTAACAACTACATCGATAAACTAGGTAAGGCTCGTGTTGGATACTGGTAGGGAGTGATGGTACAAAGGACCAATCCTGCCAGACTTGTCTATCAGGCAGTGGTGTGCTTAGGGAATATTGAGTCAAAACGAGCATAACAGCATACTCTTCATGTAAGCAGAGAAGTAGGGTAACCATTCTCGGTCCCGGTTGTCGGACAACACACACACGTACACAGAGATACGTTACAATCAAGGGTGATGGCAGTAAAAGTTTTGATTTAGTTGAGTGAAAGAAAACAGAAACTAGTTAGAGGATAACGTCACGTAACTATCACGTTATCAACAACCCAATGATAAGCTCCATTAGCAACCTTGAATCCAAACTGTACAAAACATACACAGATCATCAACCGATTTGCGTACAAACCGTCGCTTTCGGCTCTCATGTGATAATCACTGGTGGAACTTGCGACAAAATTGAGAAATACGGTACGACTGAAGTAAAAGGAGATATAAACATTCGGAAAAATAAGTAAAAACGAGACAAAAGGTAGGCGCGCTGAGTGCGCACTGCAAAATTAAGTGAACACCTTTCTTCTTCACATTGTTGGCATGACATTCCGAGTCAACTAGTAAGAGACTTGCGGTTTTCCTCTTTGATTACTCACTGATTTATCCCGATTCGTCTGGTTTAGATTGCTGCTACATGTGAATTCGACCAACTTTGATGATCGGTGAGACATTAAAATAATTCTGAGTCCACTACGCCAAAGAGTGTATATCAAAGCTTGATCGAAAAGTATACATCCAAACTCCTTCCAAAAGGACGAGGAGAATGTTGATTACTGAATTCAAGGTCGCCCGGCAGTCAGATAGATGACTTAAGTAACGATCAATCCGAGGATGGCAATTCCCGGAGGTTGTATCAATGTGGAATGTCTGGTGCCTACAACATCAGTGATTGAGGATGAACCAGACAGCATGTATACCGCTACAGCCTTGTACCCACCCTGCATGAAACGTTGAGTTCATGGGTCTGATGTGTATAGAAAATGTTGAGACTGACGGAGAAGCACCAAGTGAATTGCAGCAGCAAGTTCCTTGGATCATACAGGGGGTGCTCGAGGCGACTTTTTGTTTGTGGACTGTAATACGTCACGAGACGCGGTCACAAAACTCGGAAACAAAAATTAAGCAGGAGTTCCTGCAGCGGGGGTGTCGTGAATTTCCGCCACCGACAACACCAGGCACAATGTTAAGTGGAGAAGATCGTGGTAACCAGAACTCCACTGACACTTTGCTGATCTATCACACGTTCCACGGAGCTAAGTTTGTAGGTCTCTATCGGGCGGCTTGGTGTTCCTGTTGTATGAGTCGACCATGTAAGTAGGTCAGAAAAAGTCCAGAAGAAGTGGCTTGCTTCTGTACTGCAAACCACCGACTTATACGTTACGAGTTGACAGATTATCGCACTGAGCAGTCTCTGAAACTTGACATCCAGTGATTTCTACTTGTTTTGAAGAAGCCGAGTGGGAAAAATTAACAAGCACAGTTTGAAGTCCGTTACCGAAGGGTGGCTAAAGTTCGGAGTGTCCGAAATTCACAGAACAAATGAACCAAGTAACGTATTGTTGGTGGAGCCTACAATGGAAATGGACGTAATTTGTTTCCTACTAGTATCACAGCGTAGTTGGCGGAGGACCAGCTGATTGCCATCTCTCAATATAGATTAGGAAAATTCAAATGCACAAGTAAACATATTCGTAAACGGTCTAAATGATAGAAACTGGAAAACACCGCTCCCGGAAGATAACAGTATTTTCGACCGTTTAAAGCGCGTACCTTCGGAACATGTATTGAATCTTAAGCGAGTGTCTTCAGAGCTTGAAAGTAAAGATATACTGCCGAAGTAAGAAGCTTAGCCTTCAATTAGCAGACAAGGTGAATGAATATCCATCAACATTTTCACCAGTCTGACTGGTGCAAAAACACTGGGACGACAGTGGGATAACTTCTGCGACTACAAAACCCACAATCACAAGTTCGACTCCGGCTATATGCCAATGTTATTAGCTAACACAGTTAGCCGGATAATGGGTATCTGGAAACAACGTCATAACAAACGTAGGTTAAGAGGAACATAATGAGAGAAAAACCGATGAACGGCGAAAGGCACACACACATTCGTATTATGGAGCATCAGTGAGTGTTGTATAATAAGCAGCTCCGTTGGTGAGTGGTATACTACTCATAATTTGGGGAAGTAAGTGGCAAGTGGCAACGCCAGGAAGATGATGAACCAGAAGCAACTACTGGAACAGTGTGTACGCGCTATGTGGGACGTGCCACCACGACGAACGACAATGTACTGCTGCCAGAGGATTGCTCGCACAGTTGCACTACTTACTCGATTCTCGAGAACGGACTAAGGACACAGCGTGAGTAGGCATATATCACTTATGAAGTCACAAAGCACTTCATTAGCTCTGACACAGATGTCTAGAAAAGTGAACCTAAGGATGGTCACGTCTAGAGGTTCACTGTAGAGAGTAAAAGCAAGCAAAATCATGTACGGTGCCAAGTAACATCGCCACGTGGAGCACAACCCATTTGTCTAAGCTTAACAGTTAAGCGTAGACCCCGAAGACCCAAATTTTTCTGAAAAATTATACGACGTAGGAAGTGTGGTATATCGAAAATACTAGGTTTTTTTTTTAGGTATTCTGTTATTTCACATAGTCTTATATTGCTGAGGTAGTTAGTTGTGCCGACTAAGTACCTGAACATACTGTCGGCACTTTACTCCCATACTTCAGCTCACATTTTTACTATTCGTTAAATTCTGGAGCAGCGTCATGTATATCGCCGGCCAACAATTGTTGTATTTCTCGACTATAAAGGTGCGTTCGATTCAGTGGATCGATGTACACTTTTAGAGTCGCTGAAACGCAGAGGTTTGCCGACTAAGTACGCGAATATACTTTCAGCACTCTATTCCCAAACCTCAGCTCAGGTTAGGGTTTACGGTGAACTGTCTGACAGTTTCAGCAGCATGAGCGGCGTACGTCAAGGCTGTCCGCTGTCACCATTTTTGTTTAATTTCGTCATAGACGAAATAATGGAGGATTGTCTCCGGCACTCACA
>QNGE01004362.1:27483-63151 GCA_008508345.1 Paragonimus westermani
GCACCTTGATGTTGAATGTTTGAATATAGACGTGGTTGTTTTCAGTAGTTAGGTCCCTTCCCGTTCCTTTTTTTCCCTTCTCTCTCTTCCTATATAGGGTTTGCTTTTTCTTCATGGTTGTGTGGCAGCTAAGCATTAGTGTGAACCACTGATGTATTGCTGTCTTATGGTGATGATGATGATGACGTAGTTCGTTCTGTCGGACGTTTTAAAACTGAGAAACAGACAGATATGTGTGTTAATACACCGACGATCTGGCGATAGCAACACAGAAGTAGGCCGAATAGAAACAGGTAAACTTTAACCGATTGCAACAATAGTCCACGCATTTGCCAAAAACTTGGCGGCTAACTAGAACCAATATGAGTATCAAACTAATGAAGAAAGGGTGACACCTTCAAGAGTTTCCGTTTCCAGCGTGTCATAATAGCTTGTAATAATCCGTAACTGAAATGAGCAACCACAAGTGATTTCATTTGAACTTGAGTTGTTGTACACACAGCAAGCTCCCATTTGCCCGTAGCATTTTGAAATTAGATTTACAAGTCAGTGTTACAATCCATCACAATATTTTATCAAAAAAGCACTAATCCCAGAGGTCGTCGGACAGTAACAACGAACCGTTCACAGATGAGTGTTGATTACAGGTTAACATGATGTTCTGAGCCAAAACCTCGGATGGCATGAAGATTAATTACTTGAAAAATCAACGTATGAAGTATACGCTTCAACATCTTAACAAACAAAAACACGTTTGCATATAACATCGATCCAAGGACGTCACAGTAGTCACAGTTACGAATGCGAAGTTCACCTATGGAGAACACCATTTCATGCCACAGCACACGGTAATGTTTCTTCTTGTACATTCTCCCGGTTACTCCAACACTGAAACACGTGATCCTGTTTGACTAGTAAATAGTAGTGCGAATAGCATATTACGACCGTTTATCCTCACCACACTAGGGATATGAAAAAATCGGTCTCTAGTAAATTTCAGTGGAAAAATGAGATGTGACATTTCCCAGAAAAAAGTTTCGCCCGTAATAATCATACACGAACAGGGGTTAAACAACTGAATGATGAATCACAGAACGGAAGTCACGCAGTAGGGGAGTAGACAGATCAGCGGGAAAAAAAACACTAGGCTAGTAGTCGAGAATGACAACTGAAAGCGGTAAAACAGACGGTTTTTGGACACAGAAGCGGACCGTTGCACTCAACAGCCACGGCCTCAGCGCCTTAGAGGATGCCCTTCTGCCCGCTGCGAAAAAACAGAGCGTTTGGCGAACTTATAGTGTGTTCGGTATGGATTTGGTGCTCTGCCATGGCTGAAGCAATATGCCGTACATCAATATTGACAGAGGAACCAACAGTTCCGAAATGTGCTTCGTAAAACTTTGTAACACGCTGATGTGTTCGTTAGCCTTCGGGTTGCTCTCCTTGTCATTTACATTGCAGTTAGAGTTTTGGTTACAGAAATAAGACCCCAAAAAACCGCTCAATCGGTTGGACACCGACTATCAAACAGTTCACTGAGGCAGACAGAAAGCTAATTTTTAATAAAGTTTAAGGATACCCAAATAAAAGCGAACCAGTGAAACCGTAATGTATGCAACGAGTGGTTGTAGTTATACATCAGAATTCGGAACGGTTGGAGAATCCACCGTAGCCATAAAGGATCGAAATCAATTTACAAGCCTTCGTTATAGTGCCACTCATTTCAAATGGCAAGCTTTAAAAGAACAGATAACTAAAAAAATATGTAGATAGCTATGTAAGTTCAAATTAGTAAACTGAAACAAATTGTTTTGCGTAGTGGTAGTGTGACACATTAGCCAGTTGAAAGGGATCAATTTGCACGAAATCTTGACGCGTGTTGAAATCGAACCACGAAGGACAACCGCAGGCCACTATGTAGTGCGCGCTCTACCCGTCAAGCTAAGCTGTGCTCACGGGGGTATGCCGCTTGGAGTTCTCAAACAGTTACTTTTAGAATCAATTAACAGTATCGCGGACCACTGGAGTTATAATAACGATAAACAATGCAAGACATGTTGAGTTAACGTAAACGCAATCGTTTTTTAACTGATATGATATGAAAATTAAAACAAACCATAAAACGCACACATATGCATGGAAGCATCAGCACAATAAACCCAGTGAAAGTGTCACCAATTTTCAGCAAAAATGACCCAAAGTTTCGTGACTATAAGCTCAAAGTCATGATATAGCGGTGTGAATCAGAAATCTCCGGTGAACTTACCAGAACCCAAGCATTTGATATGTAGAGCATCGTCAACATCTTTAGCGCTCGCTGGATCAATGCTTATTATGCAGCACGAACGAAAATCCCGCCTGTGTAGATATTCAGACGAGGGTATGACAAAGTCACTCGGAGACTTCGGCAATCCATTTAGATGCTGTTGGAATCGCGCGAGCAATAAAACCAGCGGTGAGCACAGTGAGTGAGTGCAAATTTAATGGCATCAGGAACGAAATAAAAATCACACTTGGGAGGAACAATCCATCTACCATGCCCTTACGATGGATTGTGAAGCACATTCTTAAATATTATATCCTCCAATCACATTGAAAACGGCACCATTCTAGCAGCTGAACAACATAAGTTACGTTCTTGTGCACGAGTGAAATTCACGTGATAGGTGAAGCGATAAACCCTATCGAACCTCTGAGTCAGAGACACGGAGGGGAATTGTTTAAGTCAACTTCTTTCCACGCCATGGTTTTCATTTTGGTCACCGATTATTTCGCACACTATAACCTCACGGTGATAATTGCCTTCTAAAGGTGGTGCACTCGGTAAACATCGACAATTTTATTGTTCAGTGCCTCCAGAAAGCTTGCTACCAAATAAGTGGTTTGACACACCAACCGTTTTAGCGCTAAATCAACCTCCAGTTTCTGGTGAAATAAGGGACATCTTTAGCTGGTCGTATAGGTTTTCAAACGGAACGTTTTTCAGACAGACGATTGATAACTTCCCCCAATCTGTTTGTCGCTGAATCCACTAGGTTGGCGATGTGGGACTGGATCTCACTCAGTTGCACGGTACATTTAACTCAGTTTTTCAGGTCGATCTGTGATTAAGTATTTTCAAAGTGCTTTTCAATTGTCACAGGAATTTTTACTGAGCTTCTATTCGGGGTTTTGAAAAACATTTCTGTGACCGGCACTCTCTTGTCGAAAATCACTTGCGAGATGTTGACACAATGCTCCACCGTTCGAAGATAGTCAAATAGTGAACAACAAAATTTGATCCTTTCTCTAGACATAGTGTTTGTGAAATCTAACACCTATCTCTGATCGCTGGGAACAATGGTGGTGTTGTTCGTAGCTCGGGTTGATGGTTTTGGTATTGGTATGTTCGCCGAGCTCGGCATTTAGGTTGCAAACGTTTCATCACCAAGCGAGGTGACATCATCAGTGCGTAAGTATTTCAGCGTATAGTTTTGAGCTTGGAGTTTGGTCCAAACTCCAAACCACAACCTCGTAACAGAGTTGCTCCTTTCAGAATGTTGCCAGTCAATGTTGGGCGACGGCCCAAGTTACAGTACCTTCTGATCAAGCTCATGGTCAATGTGAAAAAATGGGTGGCTGAATGAAACGATCACGTTCCAGAGGACGCGTAGGATACCACTCACCTAACAGTAAGAGTGGTTTTACTTAATTCCGTTTGGCCCACATTTTCACCTTGAAAGAAATCCCTACACCACCGCACTGAGCATTACTGGATTTTTCTCAAGGTTTTCTGTTGGATAGTGAGACCGCTCAACAGTTTTCGCCTTTGTCCAGCATCTCTTTTGATTCTGAACGAGTCGAGGAAATTTAACTAAGGCACTGTATGCACAGGATTACCGCGGGCTATATACTCCGTTTCAACAGCTAGTAAAACAAGTTCAGTAAAATTCCGACCATCGAACGGCAAAAGTGGTAAATTTAGTCGTACTTTATGCGAATATTTGGAGGTATACGACACATAGAGCACGGACGGCTAACCACACTTTGAACTAACAGGTGTGTTCTGTTAGATCTACGGAAAAACGGCGGTCCCTTGTACAAACAGCAATATTGAGTGATCAGAGTGAAGCGAAGTCTACATCGACTATGAAAAGCGTTTGAGAAATGTAAAAGAATCATCACATCAAACCCGCTATTCGACATAACGGTAAGTAGAACAAATACCTCCGGTAAAAATTCCTTATCCTCCAAACCATACTCCAAGAGAATTTGTTTTGTGGCTGGTTCCAGCTGGTTCATGTCACCGAGTTGTTCCAAAATGACGCTTGAAAGAGAAAAATGAAAGCAAATGAAAAAAGAAGGAATTCACCTCAACAATTGGTGAGATGGGATGGATGATCAATTCATCGCAATCCCGTTAAATTTTTGATGAGAGTGCCGATTGACGTTATTGCAAATTTGGTATGGGTCAGCTAGCGGGAAATGCGTGCATCTAAAATACTAACCATTCCAAGTAGTATATATATGCATATATATAACAAAGTGTATTTTAGGCATGTATCTACATAATCTGTAAGAAACGCAGATGGTAAAACAAGTTGGTATATTCATAGTGAAACAATTTTTCTACAAAGACAACAGTGATTTCCATTCTATGTCGTATTGCAAGAAATCGGTAACTATAGAAATGGCGATTACTTCAGACCCAAAACGAGGATACGCATTGATGCAACGAAACAGGCCTAACCGTTAGTTGTATAATGCTTTTATGGCAAGTCAATGATTGGCTGACGCGCTGTTTTTCCATGTCACATTCGGACTCCGCAACCATATGAATCCAGCATTCGCGCCGTAAAGAAAGTACCCGTCGCAGACAAAGAACTCAATGATATGGGCCATGTAAGGTACAGAGGTTTTCAGATGGTTATTCCTGATTACCCGTTGTCCGGCGATTACGATATTCCTTCAAATTAAACATCACCCACAACTGGTCGCAGCTGTCGAATTCCCACGGACTTTCCATTCGACTTCTTTCGAAAACAAGCACTAGATTCGAGTTTCGCTCTTGTTAGCACTCGTCATTAGTGCATATCCTTGCCACGGTCGGGACTAGAACTCCAGCTACGTTTTCACGAGGCAACCGTGTTGACCATTGCGTCACTGGTCTCACATTAGGCACGACTGAATCATCATATGTGAACGCTCAACCACAATCGCTTGAGAGTAATGCTCTAACAACAGCGAAACTCGAGGCTAGTGCTTGTCTACGAAAGAGGTCGGCTGGGAAGTCTGTGGGGATGCGAGGGCTGCGATCAAAATTCCCCCCTACTCACCAATAATTATGGTGTTCATATGAACTTTCCACTGTACATGGTCAATCGGGGGACACCAGGAGGCAGGCTCTGCTTAATTAGGCTACGTTTCGTAACCAAATAACAATACAAGTAGAGTGTGTCTAACAATTAAGAGAAATTACTAACGCGGTTCTATCGCTGAAAGCTATGTAGGTTGACAAACACTGTCCTGACTTTCAAAATGCTTTTAAAATTGTCAAGCGATTTACTCATCAGTCCTTCCGCTAACGCTTCTGCGACTTCTTATGTAGACAACGTATTCAACACCTCCAACAAGACACAATCGAGAATGAACGCATGCAAATGCGTCTGCTAATTTTGAAAGAATATTTTGCACACGTTGGCAAATTGGTCACGACATCCCGCTTTAAGTGTTTTAAGGTGCCTGTGAGCAGTGTCATCCGCTTAATCAAAATCACGAAGTTTGTCACCTAGAATATCCAAAACGTTCGCCCCTGAACGTTATCTCTGGAACATGTTCCAAGACAAAGTTAAGAAAGAAAGCATAAGTGTAAAACTTTGTCGGCCACCTTTGGAAATCGGAAATGGGTCTGATAAAATCTCATGGACCTTTACTGTTTATCTGAAAAATGTAGCAGTGGACGAAAGGCAACAGCCAAACAATTCGAATCTGATTGGCAGTTGCGTTCAATTGCCAAAAAGGTCATCGTGAAACCTACAGTAGATTGACTCATGCGGTGCGGAGCAACTGAATTGTCTGATGTTAATAAGTAAAACGTCAGGAAAGCTGATAAAAACTTCATTCTGGTGCTCTTTCACTGTATTGAAAGGCATGCAAAAGGAAACACAGGCAGTCCGCAGTAAGTTGTACGTAGTCAAAAGCTTCGGACAACTTCAGCCGATATTGACCGGCAACCCAGAGGACTGATTCACCTGTGCACCGATACCTGGAGGGAAAAACTGAATAAAGAATCTCGAGAGAGAGGAAAGGGAATCAATATGACATAAATACATGAAACAGACAGGCGCTCACCCACAAGGAATATTCATGCGATTGTTCCATCCAGTGATGATACATACGTGATTTGTATTCAGACCGAGAGCGCGATTTTCCAGAATGGCTACAAATGTCAACAGGAACACACAAAATGACATCGTCAAGATTATAATTGCATTCACTTCAAACGCCAGAGAACAGGCTGAATATCAATTCAGCACCGGGAAATGAATAATCGTTGGAAAATAGGCAGACGGAGGCCAAGTAATAAAAGAAAGTAAGGCAAAAGATACAATGACAAAAAATAATGACCCGTTTTGTCAGTTTTACATGGAAAACGATTTTGAAAATTGTTTCGTTGCACTTTACAGAGGTTTGAATAACAACAAAAGACGGCTACGACAATGTACCCTAAAAACACCACAATCACTGAACTTAGGACTGCAGCCATATCCCTTAAAAGGTCTATTTAATGACAACCAGTATAGTTTGGACCGCAGTTGGGAATCTAGACAGAGCTAACAGAGATCAAACCTGATTTTTCTGTACATCTCCGAAGTGTGAAACTAAGACGTGAAATGGTCAGCAGTGAATAAGCATATGAAAAACGTAGCCAGATCGCCATAGCCCACTGGACGAAACTTGTTCGCGTAGAGGGATACATGCGTGCTCAACACACGTCGCTGCACTTCGTAAACCTTTGCGTGATGTTGCTACTGCACACATACAGTGCTCCACAGGCAACGACTGTGGAAAGTAGGTGACCAACGAATATCGACATGGAGCAATGAGGCACCGCAACCATCAAACAGTATCACGTCATGGACTGCCTGGCCATCGCAATCAGACAAGACGGTATCATCGGCACAGTCTACGACCACAATTCTGTTCCTAGAGGGAAGCTCCAAGCCATCACTAGTTAGGCCATTCAGAACGAGCTGGCCAAGTTCTTCACACTCCATTTTAGAAGAAGGATGGAGATAGTCTACTATAGGTTCCACCTCCCGCTGAGGTATCAGTGGATGATGTCCTTTGGTTTAGTCAAAAACACATATTGGACAGGTAAGTATAAGACATTGCATCCTTCAATATGCAATACCAAAGAACAGCTTCGCTGGCGGAGTCCAAAGTTTTGCGAATACCGTTAACCGTTGATAAACGTGGCACCGTTCGTGCTAGCGCAAAATCCAGCTGGTGCATTTAAACTGACTATAAAAAAGACCAGAGGAAGATCGTCTGAGCAGAGTGTCCGGGGGTGCTTAGTAATTTGGATTTCAGTTTCCATAGGAAAGCTTGCGGGCTCAGACGGAGGAGGACAAGTGAACCCAAGATTCAAATCAGGTGCAGAGTGCTCGCTGAAGGTGTTCGCACGCAACCCCGCCAAATGTGGCCATTTGAAACGTGGTCAATTTGGGGGCACGTTTATTTTAAAGAAGGGCACCAAGTGACGAGCTGACGCTTCAAAAGGTGAGAGTTTGCATTAACCAGGAATAGGTGATGGTCTGCGTGTAAACTCAGGAGACAGACCCTGTCGCAAGAATAAAAACCGTTGAGCCCGAAAGTGACAAGTGACCGACTTGCGTATTCAGATCGACTAGGAACAGAACATTAGTTCTAGCCGTCCGACTAAAGGTCCTGTGGTCGCTTACAGGAGTGACCAGTGATCGTCTCCGGGAGGGAAATCAGTCGCAGTGTACACAGGTCTAACGAAAGACGTTTAGTACCGAGTAGCTTACTCATCCTACGTGAACCTGCATATTCGTTATGGCCACGAGGTAGAATTTGGTCTCACGATAAACGCTCACAAACCTACAATGCTCTTCTGCTCACATGGATACTACAGCGCTTGGTTGGTAATAGACAATTAGTTGGTCATAGGCGTCTTTGCACACAAAAATCCATGCACTGATAATGTTTATTGTGGTTTGGCAATGAAATGATTGCAATCCAAATGTCAAGTTCGGTGAACAAAAGTCTCAGTGAAATGATTAAGTGTAGTGGTGAAGTTGGTGGCTCGTTGGTTCGTTTGGTAACCAGCGTGCCAATAAGACTGATAAAGTTTCGTCAGCAAACGAGGCAGTAGTACAACTGTAATTGGGATCTCAAGGCTAGGCTCAAATAGCTACGTATTGATGAAGTTACTAGAAGTTTGGTGGTGGTGTTTTTAGTCTAAAAGTCAGGAACAGGGGTGTATCAAAGACATATGTGTGCATACTGTTTATGATGTATTGTCAAACCCTGCTCAGGTTAGAAACTACAGGCTCAGATTTAAAAGTAAGAACAGCGCAAGCTAAGGCTATCTTTTCTCATCAACTCCGTCTAACCTAATCACAGACCAAGCAGGGAGTGCATATTTACATCACAGAATGCCTGGATGACTAACAGTGACTATGTCAACAATGAAGTACTGGATTTCGACAATCTTCCAACAGGTAGGAAAACGCACTGTCAGATGTATCGAGCTGGCCAGACAGCGTCAATGGACGGTAAGATTTCGGATTGTTGTTGTTAGGTAGATTTAAACGTGTAAGTAGGAAGCTGCGTTAGCAAGGGCGAGGGTATAGAGAGAATGATGCAGAAACACGTGGTCTTCACTAAACACTGTCAACAACGAGAAATCTCTGAAGGTACATGGGTACTTATGCAAACCACCGGTGACAGCAGTCTTAATCAACAGATGCTCGGAGCAGAACATGAGAACAATCCTCTAACGATTGATCATCAATATTTGAAATCAAACGCACGCATTGGTGGCATCCATCATTAATTCTGCGATTGGAGAGTGAATATTCGGTTATAAGAGCCGAGCGAGTCTATCTGCTCATCACGATCAGTGGTAGCAACACACAGAAGTGGTTCTTACTGATGCTTAACTGCCACACAGCCAAGGAGAAAAAAAGCAAACCCTGCACAGCAAAACAGAAGAAAAAAGAGCGGGAGGTGGAGGGGACTGAGTGTTAAAAACAATTAAGTTTTTGTTCAAACATTCAGCATCGGATTGCCTACACCTTGAAAAAGAACGAGCTGTAAGTGAGAATGAGGCGTCATCAGCAAGACAGCTTCCTCATGGCTTTCACCGCTGTGCGCCATTAAGTGCACTCAATTAACAATCAATCCGGACAAACAACGACAACATTCACGCCACTGAATTCGATTAGCAGCAATCTCATCTAGAGTTTCCAGCTACCGACTTTGTGGTTCGTGAGGGCCCCAGCCTGGAAGGTGAACCCGACCTACAGTGGACAACCCTTTGGTAAGCGATTTCATCCCTCCACACCAGGTCATCATCGATCCACCTCGCACCTTACACCAGTCGGCCGTAACGTCAGCAATGTTCGGTGTGACAGACGACTAGCTGTTATCCTTGGTAAATGGCCTGACCGTATAAGTTTGTGCGAAATATAAGGATTAAACAGAAGAACTCGTTTGACAATCAGCCCCAAACATCCGCTTCCTAACCTCCTCACTGCTGCCACCCGATACGAGCGGTCGAACGTAGACATTGGTGGTCAAATACTCCAAGACGGTTTGCGTCTTCTACCCTGAGCGTCCAAGTTTCGCTACCGTAAAGTAACACAGCCCTCGCTGTCGCCGTATATACGCGACCCTTAAGCACCAGAGAGACACCTCTCTGTCGTCAGAGTTGCCCCAAATTAGCGAACACCGCCTTGACCTAGGAGATACACGTTTGTGTTTCATTTCCCACACCTCCACCGTCGCTAATGCAGCCTCCCACGTACACAAACCGGTCAACAACCTCCATGACTTCACTATCTAGCAATAAATCTACGTAATCACTGCAATCTTGCAGAAGCACGTTGCACTTTCAGGCGCATACCGAAGTGTTTAACATGACGGGAAATAGCGTCTAGCGTTCTTTGTACCACTTGGAAAGTATCAAACACCAACACCTTGTCATCAGCATAATCAAGATCAGACAGTTTTCCACTAGATAGGAGTTCCACGCCGGAATCTTGTGAATACCGGAGACAATCCTCTGTTCCATCATAACGAGGCGGGACCGTGACGCGATGTGATGGCTTGCGCATCTCTATGACCTTTGGGACTATACTGGACAGTGTGGCCACCAAACCGACAGAGTCACTCATACCAATGGGTAGAGGTCTTGTGAGTACAGGAAACAATCTTGAATTATTTCGTCTATGACAGAATTGGACAAAAATGGTGAAAATGAACAGCCTCGACGTATGCCGCTCATGGTGCTGAAAATGTCAGACAGTTCACCGTAAATCCTAAACTGAGCTAAAGTATGGGAATAAAGCACCGACAGTATGTTCACATACTTAATCGGTACATTCCTGTCTAAGCGGCTGTAGACGTGTAGATCGATTCACCGAATGGAACGCATCATTATGGTTGAGAAATACAGCTATTGTTGGCCGGCGGTACACATGGCGTTGTCCCAGAATTTAACGGAGAGCAAAAATATGACCTATACATCCCCACCCAGGGCAAAACCCTGCCTGCTCTCCCCTAATGTTTGCCACTTGAGATGCAGTGATTCGACGAAGTACAACAGACGCTAAAACTCTAATAATGAGTGGTTATATCTGTTATGGAACTTGCAGAGTAATTACTAGGAATGGGGGTTGGGAGGGGCCTGAGAGCTGAGTGTAATAGAACAGTGGGGATAGGGGTGAGCAGGAGCATGTTCTCGCCTATCCACCCTACTGAACGGATCAGACAGGGCGACCAGTTTATACTGTGAGACGATCAATGCAGTATGGAACTGACAGTGTTGCATCCAATTCAGTGGATCTACACGTCTACAGTCACTTAAACACAGAGGTGTACCGACCAATTATGTGACCATATTATCGGCGCTTTATTCCCATACTTTAGCTCAGGTTAGGTTATACGGTGAACTGTTTGACATTTTCAGCACCACGAGCAGCGTACGTCAAGGCTGTTCACTTTCACCATTTTTGTTCAATTCTGTCAAAGACGACATAACG
This sequence comes from Paragonimus westermani, assembly GCA_008508345.1. NCBI lineage: Eukaryota > Metazoa > Platyhelminthes > Trematoda > Plagiorchiida > Troglotrematidae > Paragonimus > Paragonimus westermani. The sequence continues at coordinate 38,754 of QNGE01004362.1, forward strand.
GAAGATTGTGAGTAATCATGGTTGGGTGTGGGCCGACATACTGCCAGGACGCGCAAACTTAGACAGGAGGACAATTAGGGTTCTCAACGAAAGCCTCTTGCTCAAAAGCCTGTATCGCAAGGCAGTGGGTGAGTGGCGGTGTACCAGAATTGGTATTTTTCCAGAAGATGCCGACTTTTTTCCAACCCCCAACCTAGAGGACCAGGAGACTGGTTTGTCAGAACTCTACCTATTGACCTGCCTGGCATGAGTGACAGTCGGTGTGGTGGCCAAACTGTCCAGTGCAGTCCTAAAGGTCATAGAGACGCGCAAGCGATGACATCGCGTCAAGGTCGAGTCTGGTTATGACAGAGTCTGTTCGTTCAATCCTTGAGCACCCTTTTTGGTATAATGAAGTGCATTCTAAAAAATCGTCTGTCAAACCAAACTTGCTTTGCCGCTCCCGCAGTCGGTTGGCGTAACGTTCGAGATGAACAATCGATGGCTTAGCAAAGAAAAATAGAAACACCAAAAATCAGCCAAGGCAGATCGGGTTGGGCTCTTCCATAGGGGACGTTTGCGATCCATAGTCGGCAGAAGGAAACGCCAGGAGGGATGAAGATCAATCGGATACAACAGAGTGAATGATTTCAATGAGCGCAATTAAGGTGGTGGGGCAGTAAGAGCGATATTGTAAATAAAGTTTTATTCTCACTTGCGACCCGGTTGAATGTTCACATGGTGTAAGTGCCTTGAGAGGTTTGACATATCGCTGTTGACACAGAGGCTTATATTGAAATAAGGTTCACTCTTATAATTTCGAACTATTACTTGAGGTTACTTTGTTTTCATAGTTCCATAACAGTTGAGCATGAGTGTCAGCCAGTGATGTACTGCTGACGATTTATTTCGATGTTCTCACCCAATTCAAAATAAACCATTGGGGTGACAGCAACTGTGAACAACAATGATTATCGACGAGTAACGCGAGATCCACAAATTTGAAACGCCCGTCGGCAAACCGATAGTACAACTCAAATGTTGGCGGACATATGGGAAAAACACAATTCGGAAGAGCAGTATCGACAATTGTCATCACTCGATATTTAATCCCTCATTGAGAAAAACCTGTGATAAATTCCATTAAGTACGACAATGAGTCAAAAGAAACCTAATTCGACAGTGTAGTGTCCAAAAAAGCAGAAAACTTGTACACAAGCTCCGGACTTTGAGTATACCTAAGTTCCAAGTTCATCGTTAGAACCAGGTTACTTTCTATTCACAGTGGTAAGAAAAACAAAAACGTTGCAATTCTCCGAACTACACAAAATGCATTGTGCAAGGTTGTACGTTCATCAACGCCAGACAAGTCATCACATGTTCAAAAGCGGACGGAAACAACGAAACAGCAGAAGGAACCTTCACTTGTAGTGAACCACCCATAGGGAAAGCATGACCTAAAATAATCTACAAATTTCGAACGTAATATTTACGACCGTTGAGGATACCCTTTGTGAAATAACACAATCAGATGTTCTGGGAGCTGAAGCATCAATATAGGTTATTGAAGCTGTAAACGATTTCTATAATTACTGTCATTGGAAGTCGTTAATGACATCAATTATTAAGGTGAACGAAATAGGGGGGTAATGATGCAGCATTTCCTATATTCTGAGTGGTGCTTCATACACAGGGCGTACTTTTTGAATGCATATGTGAAAAGGAAGATAATGTTTGGTTTGAGGGGTTCCAACAGTTATTTGTAAGTGAGTCGAAGATGGGGACAAAAGCCCGAACGGGTGTCAAATCATTAGACGACTGAATTGAACGAATATGTAGTAGGTCAAAATCGATAGAGTTCGATGAGACACGCGTTCTTCATTTCATTTTCGAGGTAAAATACATTCTTGCATGCTTTTTGCTAGAGAGTTGACAGATCGGATAAACACTTGTCGTCATGACGCAAGGAGTTTTCAACTTATCTTTTTTTCTGAAAACTTCTGCCGGTTTTACGTGCATTTGATTGTAAAGGTGTTTCATAGGTACTTAATGAGATGCATATCAAGACTACGTTCAACCCAATCTAGGCTTGAAACATTGCGGTAGAAATTGATGCTAGTAAGTTGGATCATATACACCATTATATGCATTATCTCATTGAAACATAGACCAAAAGTTAACAGGTGGTTTTGGAGGAGGTTGTTGAACGATATTGATACCTGTTTGGAATTCCGCATGATACGTCAATCTGCGTCTTCAGAGGAAAGTACTGCCCAGAACATCAGATGTCTTATCACAATTCGGTGAGAATAGATACTTTCGTCCCAGCAATCAATCCAGGTGACATGGTCTGTACAAATGTGTGCTAAATGTGTGATTCGGTCGATAGCAGCATTTGTACCCGTTTTCGATATCACGGATATGAAGCGTTAGTTATCACTTTCCGCATCTGAATTTTAATCACCTGAAGTTTCAGCGTCCTCTTCAGCCAAGAAACACTAGATAAGGTTGTTGCGGCAGTCTAAAGAGGTATTCTGTGACCCATTTTGAGTAGCAGCTTTTATCCCAATCTTCAGCTACAGCTTGCGTTTCGAGATGTGTCAGATGTGTGATTCACCTATTCATATTGTGTCGCTGTGTATAGCACTAGTATCTGTTCATACTGAATTGTACATAGTTATGATATGAACTCCGGAAGGAACCTCATAAGCAGAAGTAAATAAAAACGACAAAAATTTTTTAACAACAATTAGCTGAGAACTGTCCTCCTTGACGACCAACAGAGAGCTCGCACTGACTTTCCCAAATCTAAGGGAGAAAATTGGAAGAATATATTTCACCATTGAAAAAAGGAAGAAATATATCCTGGTAATCCTTGTAAATTTCGGTTCACAAAGTGGTTGTCCGAAGAGGACTTATAATCAATTGAAAATCATGCGAAAATTATTGCATTTCTGCGTCTTTTGCGTTGTTACCAAAAATGTGTTCTATGCTTTCACACCCTTAAGTAAAAAATACCTCCCTGGATTGGAAACCAATCAATACATAGTGGAAAGCCGGCGATTTTGGGGTTGATTGGTGCAAAGTACCTTACTGGTAAAAAAACAGGTGACCGTGGAAATTCAGTGCATTCTAGTTTACGCAGCAGTTACTTAACTTAACTGAGTTGCACTCAAACCGAGGTATGAAATTACAGTTAAGCTCAAGTAAAAGTAACGAGAGACAGGGAAGACGAGGTAAAATGATCGGCATTTGACAAACCAGATTACAATGATTTACCGAAACAACCGATGAATAGAAACACACCTTTGGGCACGCTGGCAGGATCCAGTTTGATCAGGGATTGGTTGGTGGAGTTCGGTACAAACAGGCAAATCGCTCCATCGACCGACGGCTCGTCGTGATTGATAGGCACGGTACTTCGAGTAATGCGACCAGTACTGGCTCGAAAAAATGCAATTTGGCCAAGTAAGCGACGACTACGGGGGTTCTTCCTGAGGATGGCTACTACCTGACCAGTTCTCAGAAGCCTCGAACTGGGTAGAGGTGTGAATGTGGACAGGGGGTCGAATAGGTTCAGATTTTCTGGAAGTTCCGTAGGCCACGAGGAACGAAGCGGATCTGCAGCAAGTTCGAACAAACTTTTACAGCTGAACAGATGATGATATCTGCTAGGAATACGATCAAGCGTTTTGGAAATAGGCAAATTATCAACAGGGACCAAGGGAGGTAAGTCGGTGAACTCCGCCTCCAGATTCTCATCTTGTGGCGCAGCAAGTTCGGGTGTCCCAACGAGGCTGTCTTCCTCTTCTGCGAGCATTGTATCTGATGCCCGGTCCTGTAATTCGAACAGATCCACCGATTCTGTACCGGCGACCTAAGGATAACAAAAAAGGTTCACAAAATTGGCAGTGTTCGACGGGTCAAAATAAGGGTTTATACATGACAGGTAAGGAATGCGAAATGTGTTAAGCACGAGACCGGTAAAAACCATATGTTTATTATACAACCAAAAGAGAAAGTCCATGCAGTGATCCACTGGTTTTAAATGATCTGTGTGCCTAATTATACATCGTAAGAAAACAGCCATATCGTTTCAGCCAATGCTGACAATCACATGATTTTACGGTTTTCGTAGCTGCAAAACGCATTCTAGTTTTCAGTTTACAAGTTACTTTACCCCTGACAGCCCCATCATAACAGAAGAAAATCGATCGAAGGTGTCCTTTTACCCTATGTGAACTACGTTAGAGTAAATAAACCACCAGGCCGTCATTGATGATGTAGGCAATTGCATCCTCGTTCTGAGTTTTCTCCTATACGTGCTAGACAAAGTCCGGTGACCAATTATCGTTTGCCATAGTGATACGACTGAAGCAACCAGAGGTTGCTAGCCGTACACGCAGCTGCTATGCGGTCTACTTCCTGCAGGGAAACGAGGGCAACTTAGGTCGTACGGAAGAACGGTGTGCTGGCGATTAACATTTTCAGTGTGGAATTAATTCTGTCAGATCACACTTCTCACTTTCCCGAATAACTTGGAATGCGCTTGCTTTACAGAGTGAAAGTTCCAATGTTACTCCGAGGCTTCGACAACAACGTTAGTCAGACAACGAAGTTTATCTGTTCGTGTAGTTAAGAGGCTGGAGCTTGAATGTGCACAGTGTAGGAGATGAAAATCAAGCAAGTAATTCGAAAGCCAGAAAAGTTAGGAGGTTAAAATAAGAGTTTCTGACGAGAAGGACCGAACAAGATCGATAAACCAAACTGTGACAATATGGGGATTTGAATGATCAGGTCACGAATTAAACATAGCAACCAGCTACCTATCACACAGTGCACCCTATGCCGAGCCCATGGCTCACCAGCGTAACGTAAGAGATGGTCGGTCAGTAAACTGACGAAGCAAAGAACAGTCACTATCGAGTAAAGAACGGCAGGTTATGTTCGTCTACCGAGTTGAAACCCTCACCACTCACCCAGCATCTGGCTCTAAACATTTGGGAAAATGGTGACCAGCAGAATTTAGTGCGTGAATATTCTCGTTGTTTCACTGAAGTGTCCGTGACACACTTGGTAGCAATCAAGAAGAGCAGCAGCCGTCATCTACCTTCTAGATGCCGCCCTACCCTTACCTGCAACTCAGTTGTTTCGTTACACTGTACACTGTTGATGGTTTGTGTTTGGACAAGAGTTCCAGGTAATAAACCCAATCGTATTTAAACAACGGTCTGTTCTTCTTACCACAGTTACACAGTAATGAAGTATAATGGTCACCGTCATCATCAAACCAACCATTAGCTGCTGCTTGCCTCAACAGAGAAGTCAGATGTCTTAGAAGAAGAAACGTCAATGCAAAGGTAAGAGTGACGAAAAACGTAATAACAACAATAATACATGATGGTAAACGAGGACTAAGTGGAAGAACTAGAAACGGTACCGATGAAAGTATGTCATTGACTGTGACACACCGCCATCTCGGATACCGTTTCTAGCCAGTTAGCTGAGCGATCACGAGGACTCCAGCCAGGCAGCTGACACCTACACACTTTGCTAAATGGAGCAGTCAGGGTCTTCAGATTTAGTGACCACGCTGTCGCCTGACCACCATGCGGTTTTATCAAACTGTTAGTGGTCTGCATACACAGTACCCTGTACAGCAAACGCACAACTGCCATACGGAGTCCGTGACCTAACCAACGTAGGCTGTGCAACGTGATTCGTCGACCAATTGATCGAACATTTCCAACGTTCCACAATACACGCCGGCGAACGGCCACATTGTTCACGCGATCAGTCCACTTAATGTGAGCTAATTGGCGGAGACAATGATGGTCAGACACAGAAGGTCTGCTTATATCCTCGTTGCGACTAACGCACGTTTCCGAATCATAGAACAAAACAGAACGTACACAAGCATTATATACCCTTCTTTTAGCCAAAACCGAACGTCTTCTCGACGCCATAGGTCACAGTTTGGCAAAAGCAACTCGGGCCTTTGCTATCTCCGCTGACGTCTCATCAGCAATAGGTAGAGTTACTCAAGTGTGCGGAGACGTCTACAGTCTCCAGTGGACCACCTGCAATAAACAAGGTGGGATTGGCAATAATGAGCCCTGAAGCAGCACTTCACATTTGGAAGTTGTGAGGCGCAGTCCATACAAACAACCCGGTCACTCACCGTGTTCAGCATGATGTGCATGTATTCGGCAGAGAGGCTAAGTAAGACAATATCATTCGTATTCTCCATGTCGGTCAACCTAGTGCTAAGAAGAAGCTCAAGATCAAGCCCACCAGATTCTTCAAACGCAATTTCCAGAATGTCTTTCATCACAAAATTGGACAAGACCCTTGACGTACATCAGTGGAAGTGATGAACAAGTGTTTCACTTGTCCATAAATCCTCACCCTGCTGCAGAGTGAAAGTACAGTTATCTCGACACGTTCACGTGTTCCCATGGTGTGTCACTGCAAAGAAGGCAATTCTAGATAACGTTATGAGCAACTGAATCGAGAGCAGCTCCTAGGTTTCAGAAGACCACGACCATCGGCTGCCTTTAAGATTGCCGATATTCCAAGATCCGTCGCAGAGTAGAAATGTGATCAACGCACTCTCGACCGGATCGGAAACCTGTTTCTTCCTAACGTACCTGACTTTCTCTTGGCTTAATGTAGCGACGTAATATGACACCAGTGTGCAATGTGGAGGCGATAGACACTAGAATGATGCCTCTGTAGTTGTCACAGACTTCCGTCCCCATTTTTGCAAACAAGAACTATTGTTGATGAATACCAATCACGAGGCATCTGTCCAGTTTCTCGAATCATCTGCAGAAGTTTCGTGAGTTCTGATGTAGACCCATCCCGTCATCTTTGGAGTGGAGAGAAGACAGGAGATCCGGTCTTGGTGCCTTGTTACGTCTCAGCAACCTAAGATCCAGGGCCAGTTCTGCTCCAAACGGAGGTTCGTCTGGAATTCCATAACTGACCATTCGATTCCCGTCGTCTACATGGTCTGGTTGAGGTCAGCTGAACTGTCCCTCAAAATGTTCAGCCCATCTATCAAGTCGGCGCGATTGGTTGGTCAACCATATTTCTCACGTAGAGTCTTACTAACACAGACTCGACGGTCAGTACAACCACGAATAAGGGAACAGCCTTCTGTGATTCCCAGGTAAGGCTCGTTCCATCTCTGTCGACCGTTAGACCAAGTGGTGCTCACGGTCTTTGCGCAGGTTTTTGGTCAGCATGTGTTTAGGTACTCGACGGTCGTCGTCATATTCAGAAAGAGGTGGAATCGACGTGACAGAAATCCGGTTCTGTCGCAACTGCAAAGCTCCTTCGGAGCACGCCTCCTCGCAGCAAACCTTCATAGCTATTGCGATTTGCTTCCAGTTTTCGCTATGATCTCTCCCCTGACTCCAATCGGGCAGTTTGTTCCTCAATGCTTCCCGGTAAGCGCTCTTTACACTGTGCTTGCCCGAATGTCAGTTGAGTATCTTGCATTTACGAGCGTGTCCTCTGGGCAAATGACAAAACAAACAAACAAAACGGGCAAGCACAACAAAGTGGTCCGAGTGTAGGCGGTTTCTTCAGGGTGGCGCCACCTGTAACTGACTGTTAAATGATCTAGCTGTATCCACGGCTGAGAAACACACTGAAGTCTTCATGTAACACTGTGCCTCGATTTTTGTTGGAATGCGGTGCTCGAAATACTGAGACCGGGAGGAGCGCACAGCTACAGCAGTCTCGCCATTGTCAGTGCATTGTGCCCGAATCCAAACAAACCTCCTGGCAGCTACTTCTGTAGAAAACGACGACCAAGTTGGACATTAAAATCGTCGGCAAAAATGATGTCAATGTGTAGTCTGCTTCAGAAGGTACACGCATCTGTGGTAGCATCCGAATAGCTACCCGTTGGAACACACGCACCGATATACTACTGAATACACGGCGCCTTTCTGATTTGCGCTGACAAACTTTGACTGATGTACAACGCATAGGCGACTGTTCGCCAGGATCAGATCGAGCAAACATTGTTTGGCTCAGGAACTCATTGCGGTTCCCAAACCAGTTTGACCACGAGATTCAGCCTCGGCGTCACCTGAGGGAGAACCCCATAGATCGACAGTTATCAAGAGGTGGAGTTAAGTGGGTAACGATGCTAAGATGGTAGGCTCGCGTCTCCGATACACAGCACACATCCAGCTCCAGACTTAAGAGAGTGCTTGCCAGAGCCACTTGCCGACCGACCTGTCGGAGAGTGCGGACACTGAAGATGCCAATGTTTACAAATTGTCTTGGTTTTAGAAACCCATTACCTAAGGACACAGAGAGAACAGTCCTCATATGCAGACAGTAGTACGACATGCAACCCTATGGGTGCAACTGCTTTTCGCCTGACTGCTCCCCTTTGGTTGCGCCCGGAAGGATCGAAGTCCTAATCAGCATAACACGTGAAGCATTTTCAATATTTCAAACACGTCCAACAATAAACCCCTATATCCCTAGGGAACTGAAAAAGGATGATGAACCAGTTACCTAAAGCGCAGTCCGCGAATTTTGTGACAAAAAGTTAGGAGTCCAAATTGAAGATGTCAAGACAGCTGGTATGTTGGCAAGATGAGGGTGAATGTTAGCAACCGTTGTCACCTGTGCAGACAGTGCGGCACAAACCGCTGTGCAGTACTAACGTGTTAGACCGTGCAAGCTGCTCATCATGTAATTGGTTGTCTCAAGATAAAAACTATGAAGGAGGATGCTCGTGTGGCCCCTGTCTTACTTGAGACTTAGACTAAACCGCGACTTTCGTGACTATTCCTAATTGAATTTTGACATCTGGTATGGTCGGTCTGTTGCAGAACAGACAACTTTTCGATGTGATAGCGATCGGATAACGCAGTTCGAAGTGGCCTTGGAAAGTGACATTTTTATTGTATTCGGACTTTGATGAATCCGCTGAGTATGGCAAACTAAAAGCTTTGAAAATCACCCTCATTCGCAGGGTTCTGCCGAAAGATTTCTGTTATAAAATTCCTATGCAATCGAGTCCTTGGAATTGTTGGTAGAGAGGATAACTGCTTTAATGGAGTAGGCACATTAACATCAACGTTGGTTGGGATTGGCTCCGACGTGCCTGAGGAATCATTAACACTGATTGGCCTATTTCGCTTGTCGTTACGACAAAGATGAGGTTGGATTGATATCCTCGCAACTACCACGTGATAGGTGTTTGGAATTGCGAAGCAGTTTCTGCACTGAGCACCACCGGAAAAATCAGTTACATGTCAAGAGACTAAGTGGACCGAATAATCCATTGAGATACCTCGAAGGTCGCCTGCAGACTACAGCACAACTGAAACACAATTGGTTTCAATCGGCGCCCAAACTCATGCGGAAACTTTACACGTATTCAGAGAGACAGTTCGTGCTATAACAGTGGGTTATTGAAAATTAATGACAAGTGCTTAATTATTGGTGGAATTAGTAACAACAACAATTAGCAACAACAATGGGGAGACAAAACATTAGTGGGAGTTTCTTGATTAAGTACGAAAAAGGATGAAGATTTCTATAGGTTATCATGTGCGAATCTCTTGGGATAACTTCACGTCCGTAAACAAGTCTCACTAAATAATTATGCCTTTCTATTCGAAACGCAACATTTCCAAAGAGGAACTTGACCATTAACTTTAACAATCTGTTTGGCTAACGGATATGCAATCCTGTAATTTTTCGGTTGTTATGGTCCAACATTTCTAAAAATATACGTCACCAGAGCAGAAACTCCCCTAATATTTCCTTAGATGATGTCAGCTACGGGTCGAATGACCTTGAAACAAGTTCAGGCTGTAGTATTGACGTTTGTGGACAGGGGACTGAAAACACGAACAAACAAGAACAAAATGACACTTTTAGAATGGTATCTAATCATGAAATCTTTAAAAAGACGCATTAAGTGGGATCCATAGTTGTATGACAGTTAAGTATCAGCGAGAACCACTAAAGTATTGCTGTCTTCGATGATGTTGATGGTGATGGCGGCATCGGCTGGCGGTTTCAAGAATAGACCCGTCATATATCAGTTTCGTTTCGTGTGAAACTATCGAGTAGAGAAAGCTTGAAGGAAATTTGACCTGGCGTCCTTCGTGTTACAAGTCGATGGTCTCTGTTGCTTCACCATTGACCAAATGGATTTTGGTTACTACATGACAATCCAGCATTGGGAATTCGCTCGACGGAAGTGTTACCAATAGAAACACCTGTCGTCTTTGTAAGGAGAAGGAGAAGGTCGGTGCTTACGGCATGTACATCCTTAAGCTTTCTAACTCTTTTTGTCCAACCGTAAATCACCTTAGTGATACAAATGACGAAAAATTGTTTTAAGCAACTTTAACAGCTTCTTCCAAAGTGTAGGTTACGTGCGAGATCTTATACTTCTACAATCGAGGTGGCCACAAGGTTTTTAGATGGGTGCTAGATTTCAGAAACACTATGTCTAGAGAAAGGATCAAATTTTGTTGTTCACTCTTTGACTATCTTCGAACGGTGGAGCATTGTGTCAACATATCGCAAGTGATTTTCGACAAGAGAGTGCCGGTCACAGAAATGTTTTTCAAAACCCCGGATAGGAGCTCAGTAAAAATTCCTGTAACAATTGAAAAGCACTTTGAAAATGCTCAATCAGAGAACGACCTGATAAACTTAGTTGAATGTACCGTGCAACTGAGTGAGATCCAGTCAAACATCGCCAACCTAGTGGATTCAGCGACAAACAGATTGGGGGAAGTTATCAATCGTCTGTCTGAAAAACGTTCCGTTTGAAAACCTATACGACCAGCTAAAGATGTCCCTTATTTCACCAGAAACTGAAGGTTTAGAGCTAAAATGGGCGATGCTTCGCACCAGTTTTGGTCGTCACCCAGTATGTTTGTTTGTTCTCAGAATACAAGGGGGTCATCAAGCAACTGAGACAGGTGTAGGACGTGCTTGTTCCAAAACCAGACGGAGACGCTGCTATTGTAACCTTAAATAAAGCTGCTTCCATGTTGAAACTGTGAAACCTAATGGCTGATGAACGAAAGCTCACAGTTGACCGTAAACTAGACAAAAGCATTCGAAAAACATTTCGAAAGAGGCTGGCTGGAAAGTCTATCTGAATAGGAACGCTGTGATCAAATGTGAGTGATGTTCAACTTGAAAAATACATTCTAGTCAAAAAATAAATATCGGGGAATTTCCATATTGTTTTACCGAAGTGCTACGTTAACGAGTGACTGGGACACGTACACCGAGAATGAAAGGATCAACGAAACTACACAACAGCTGGTATCATGTTAAGGCCTATCTGATCATGCATGAATCAGCATGGCACAGAATCGCCCGAAGGCTGGTTCAGCTACTTTATCCCATCCATGGACTTTTCAGCTCCTGTTCTGTGAGAGATTCCTTTTAGTTATGTGATAGTTTGGAGAATATTTTGTAATTTCCTCCTTAGAACCGTACTCAGGCGCTGATTCACTAGTCACCTCATAATAGTCTCCTATATGTGTGTACAGAAAATATTGCGCACAAAATTCAATAGATGTACCCAAACAGGTTGATCGTTCAGCACTATGCAATCTACTGGGCGCCATATTTGTTGGTATCTTTCTTGGGATGTTCAAAAATGAACTATCTGGTTGCATTTAGCGTTCTTTGTCTCACAAACAGTGTGTTCATGACATACTAGAATTCAACTATTGTGACCACTTCAAAACTCTCACACCGGTTTATTACCGCTCAATTAAACCTCAGCCGTCCCTGTAGACTAGATATAAACTCACTGCTTTTCTTAAGAATTCTAATCTCTAGCCTCTAAAATGGTACCCATAGCAGGTTCGTCCATCGGCGGGCTACGTGCAGCGGACAGTACTTCTAATGCTCTTTAGTTGAGCGTGCAGCCGACAACCTTGTCTTGGTGCGAACGCTTTTCATCGAGCAAGGAAATTATGCACGACCGACCGCATAAAGTCTGAAGAGGAGCTTTGAAGAACGCTCCATTAGCGAATGGGTATCCGGCAAAATTTGTTGAAATCCACCAGCGAGTGGCCGACTTTCAATCACAGTCAGCTCCGAAGAAGCCAATATATATGAACCTTCCTTGCAAAGAAGACCATGAAACTAACGAAGTAAGTCGAAATTAGAGGTTTTTTATTGACCGCAATTTTTTCCGCGACAGGAGTGGGGTTACCGGTAGATTGTTAAGGAGTTTGGTTAATACAAATCGAATGTCGCTCACAATTAATTGCGGCCTTTGCTCTCCTATCTGTGCACGCTCAACCGCAATTGCCTATGACTACTGTTCAGATTGTTCGACCGCTCCGAGAAGAAGAAAAGCAACCGTCCTGTTACCTAAATTCGACCACCGTACCACTAGGGGTTCTCCTCAGGTTGAAACTATAAGAGCGAGTAAACTTGCGGAGCGGTATTCCGATTACTGGCAAGTAGCAGTGGATTTGGGTTTGTTATACGTTGAACACCGCTTACAGTAGAGCGCGGCTTCTACATTCCCATGGACGTTTCACACAACAGCTTTCCAAAGAAGCGGTGGACTCCAGACGTGCTCCAACTAGAGCTCACCACTAACACATATCCTTGCACCAGTATTCTCAACGTTTCAAAATTGGTTGGCCATCGCTCCCACTGTAGCTGTGCCAATGATTCATTCTCTCTCCTGAGAGCATATAAGAACTTGAGACCTCAACACACTTCACGTAAGCAATTGGTATGTCAGTCACCAAAAACAGATAGGCATCTGAGCGAATGAGGAGATAATTCCTTAGAAGTTTACAGTGCTGCTTACTGACTACTTTGAGGCCGGTTACGATATTCATAATAGCGTGGAAATACACCTAAATTAGCGGAGCCTACTGCAGTTCGGACTCAACTGTTTCATGATGTCCATAGACCAGCGTTCCAACGTAAGCGGCTTTATCTCTAGTTGAAATCGTAAGGTAGTCTGAACAAGGTTCGAAACAGCTGTCTTCGCGTTACCAGTTGAAATCCTTGTCCGCTGGACTATTAGTTCCACATTCACAGGATAGGATTCAGCTTACAAAAACCCGACGAGGTAGCTCAAACAAGATCGAAGTCCCCGTGGCTGTTGCCAGTTCAGGTTGTGTTTATCCATACAATCGAGATGGCTGCCAGATACAACTTCTAACTTGAGGCGATTTTCGTGCATAAACATAAGCATAAAAAGTACACTCAAGTCAGTCGATTTGCTACATTCAGAAAGCAGCAATAACTTCCGGATAATCAGGCCGGAGGTGTGGGTATTCCAACACTCGGCGGAATACCTCGACGCGGGGAGGCACGTCCAAAACCCCACAACCAACGGACCGGGGACGGCGGGAGCGACCGGATGAGTCATCGCTCAACGAAATCGCACCAACGGGCGAAGAATGGCAGGCAGAACCCGCCCCGGCCCCCCCGAGAGACGGCGCCGATCAAGCACATAAACCGGGCGGAAGTGCACACGATGCGTGGGCGGAAACCTGGAGGTGTTCTGGTCCGGACACATGACCCTCAAGCGCGAACGCGCGCGTGGCATGAACTAGCGTATTGGACAATAAAGGTTGTGCTTTATTGGACGCCTTTTCGCTACAAGATGATGATGGCAAGGATATGCACTACTGATGAGCTCTAATGAGAGCGAAACTCGAGTCTAGTGCTTCTTTTCGAAAGAGGCTGGCTGGAAAGTCTATCTGAATGTGAAGTCTGCGATCAACTGTGAGTGATGGTCAACTTGAAAACAAACCAAATCCCCGACTACTCAACAGTCATCTAAAACCAAACTGTCTAACAGTAAAAGGACGTGAAAAGACTTGTGGGCGAAAATTCATTGGGAATTCTAGTCAAATGATTTCTTTCAATCCATAAAGCCCAATAAAAAGGTCGAAGTATGCAGAGCAAGCGAGAAAACTGCTGTAGACTCACCTTCCAATGACCAATCGGGAACACCCGGACCACTACCATATCCCCGTGCATCGCATGAAGACGATTAGTGCCAAACACGAGCACTCTTTGTTTGTCCAATGGATGTTCTACATATGCAATCGAACGAGACAGAGTTCTTAGTTGACCCTGTGAATAAAAAGAAGGAACAGTGTGCGCGTGGAGATGAATGACCATATTTGGTGTACAGTGGTCTGTGGAGACAGAGAACAGCTAAGAGCCTCCAATTCAGTGCTGATAGAATAAAATGAACAGGATTGATAGAAAATTTACAGATTAAAAGGAGCTGAGAATGCCTACATACATAGGAATCTCAGTTGGACAGTTTTGAAAGAAAACAAACATGTGAGAGGACTGTTTTAGTTTGAGATAGTCAGCAGTAGAAATGTTACGTAAGAAGAAGGCCCAGGATATTGAGCAAATTAGGGGCTAAACCACTGCTTATCAAACATCCACCGTTCACACTGTAACATAACGTGCAACGTGAGGAGTCGAGGGTGTCATCAGTCTGCTGCAATGATACAGACGATTAAGTTATCTGAACACGCGGTTACGTGTCCCGTACTTTGACTCAACTGTCGACGGTGCAGCTACAACAAATGATAGGCTCTCTCAGATTAAGCACATTCGGACGCTAAGAGTTCTCTGCAAATTGGACGGTTTGTTTGATGTTGTAGAGTGATGGAGTTATCCCTAACAAGACATCTTTCGCTATGCATAAGTATGCCTCTCAGTGGATGAGGCGGTTGACGACATACTAAAATTAAGTCTCCATTGGTAGTGCATTGAAAAGCGCCATTGTTTACGAAACGGATCTGAGTACGGTCAACAACACAGTGTCGTAATTCATTTTGTAGCCTCACAGTGTATCTTTGACGTCCTTCACGGAATAGAGAGAGTAGGGGCCAGAAGTAGAGAAACCAAGTAAAGTTGAAAAGGAATAAGGCTACAGCTACTATTGCACGGGACGGAAAGAACGAAAAATAAATCTGTGATCTCAACAAAAGAAACAGAGCTAAATAGCTTGTGCTTGTGAGTAGACAGCTTGATAACCGTTAAACCACGAAGTGTTTACAGCACAGAAAAATATGACAGAATACCATTAAAATGATCTGACGCTTGATAATAAAAACAACCGAGCAACCACATTTTCAGTCACCTGCGAAAATATCCACTGCTGCAACAGAATTAATCACAGTAATCAAGGTTAACGGGACTGGCCCGATGTATTGATGTTTAAACAGAGATTCATGTGGCTAGGTGATGACACAGGCAATACGGACCGACGACATATGGTTCATAGGAAAACTTACTTCGAACTGCTGACTGGAATAAAATGTACTAAGAACCAATGGACTTCAGCAGTTGGAAGAGTTAATCGTATAAAACTAAGTGCTAAATATAATCTTTTAAAAAGCATAAAACGGATAGACGGTTGATATACCCTGACGCTGATGTGAACTGCACTAAATGCCGCTCGATATCCGGTAGCGAGAGTAATACTCACACACAACCGACATCGCCGCTGTTTCGATTCGTGAAGCGGTGCCGATGGGACCGGTGGTTTCGTTGACTAGGTGATGGGCATATTACATTGAGACTGTTTCGTTTGGACATTATTTCGGCTAGCCTTTATCGATAAGTCTAGCCAGAGATAAAATACGTTACGTGTTGGAATATTGATGTGCGAGTTAGCATCAAGATAAATTTGAACAAACTCGAATTCGGGGCCCCGTGCGACCACCCCCTGAGCAACCTGAGTAAAATGAGTGTGCCACGTCCAACCAATTAATCAGATGTAACTAATTCCTCCCATTACTCAGAAGTTTGCAGAAGACATGTGCAGATGCAGATTTCACATGGCACACAGTGTTGTTCAAGTGTTCAACTACACGGCTTACCAATAAAAAAACTCTGACCCTAACCAGTGACTAGTTTGGTACGTCTCTACTTTATAACTGTTCGAAAATTCAAACCTCACATGCTCACGGTTATAAAGAAAACACTATGACCAACGGTCGTAGAAAAGTTGGGACAAGAGTAAATTCTAGCGAATTCTTTTCTACTCACGAATGTATGGCATAATTAAACATAAATTGAAAAGCCAGGAAACGGAGCAAACAAAATGAAGCAAATACGAGGCCCTTAGAGTGAATCCATCCATCTATTGTTTGGGTCAAGTCTATCGCCGCAAGTGAGGCGGGTGAATGATGTACGTCTGTAAAGAGTCGACTATAACAACTTTCGGAAAATTCTGTATAGATGAAAGGAGAACGCCAGGTTGGCAGCTCGCAATGAGAACTAAAGATTGTCAGATTTGCACACACACAAAATGCGGACCATCAGTCGTGTATGACAGCATAAAGACATTAGCAGTTGTTCTCACGCCCGAAAATAGATTTTAGTCCACGCTACAGTGGTGAAAACAGAAATGCGAGAACGACAAGCATGGGGAAGCAGACAGTCACCTGGACCGCCAAGCCATCCTGTAAGAGACGATCGGCTTCTTCTGCGGTAATAGCGGCTGAAGGAGTTGAAATTTTCTGAAATGAAGTTTTTGAAACAATACAATGCTGAAATGAATGGGCCTAGAACATAAAGATCGCATAAATCATTCAAATAGCGAGAAAAAAACACTCGATCACAGAAAAAAATCCGTAGTACTAATAAATAGTATGATAGGTCTGACACGTTAGGAAGGAGTCAACTGCAACAAACTTGGGCTAAGGTTGGATCCAAACCAGCATGCCCAAACGCATCAAATGTTTTTGCAGTTGAGCTACTAAGCCACATCGAGAGCTCAGTCATTTCACATTTGGACTCAGTTACCGACCCAACCTGAGGTTTGAAATTGTGCGGCTGGTGCAGACAACGATACAACACGAAATGGAATTTGAACATCTGAAAAGGAATCCGGCATCTTCAACCACAGAACAAACGG
Source organism: Paragonimus westermani (assembly GCA_008508345.1). Lineage (NCBI taxonomy): Eukaryota > Metazoa > Platyhelminthes > Trematoda > Plagiorchiida > Troglotrematidae > Paragonimus > Paragonimus westermani. Next base: position 55,672 of record QNGE01004362.1, read on the forward strand.
TCATGTGGTTGACACCATAACTTCGTTTATAGCCCCATTACACAATCGTCACGCCAAGAAACTGGCGTTTTCAACGTCCCACACTAGCTCTCAGTTGGCAGAACATGCTGACACAATCAATCTTGTTGCTATATGACTAAGGCCGCTTATCCTCACCTCGATAGGTATACACGTGATGTTCGCTGGGTTCATCGTTTCGTTACCATGCCTTAAACCCACACAACTGAATAATTTATGTGCGAGGTCGGCGAGAATAAACGAAAAGCTTGAAGCTAGTAATGTATATCTTCTTACCGTCTTGATGAACGGAATACAAGAAACTTGATGTCTCAGAGGTAGAAGGGTACACAACATGAACTGCCTTTGTGTAGTTCATAATCTAGTTGTGCTCTCGAAGACATAAACACGGTGATTCACTCTAGAACATCTCCAAGGTTTTCACAACAGAATTGCAATCAACATCCGAACACAAAAGTTGAATAAACGCACAGATAAACCATGAATATCAACAATCATAAGAAGTTTGTCCAAAAATGATTATGATTCAACAAACAGGTAGTAAGTTCGTCATTACATTTAAGCAAGCATAACCAGAATAATGTGCATGCATGCAACGCACCTTAGTTTTTCTGAATGTTTGCTGTTTTGTAGAACTGAAGATCTTTTTCATAGATGGACTGGGCGAATGAGTAATAGAATGTGTCGCATTGGATGCAATCGTCCAGTATGGACAGGCAGACAAAGAGAAAAAGGAGGAAGAGAATGGAAAGTTCTTTACGGCTCCACAATGTGTCGTCCAGCCGAACAATACCTTGCCCAAACCGACACGCATGGTTGACCGGACAATCAAAGGAGTAAACTAGAAGAACATAGTGCTGAAAAGGTGAAAAAGATAGCTCGGGAATAACAGGAAAAACGCAACTGCATGTTCCAAACATATATATTACTTATATATATATATATATATATATATATATATATAATATTATATATTACTTTAGTGAGCTGGAACACGGAATATGAGCGCACACACAAAAAAAACACTCTATTCACAATCTAGAACGGAACAGCTAAATCACAGTATGGTGGTATCACGAATGACCGTGAAATTCGCAATGATCTCCAATGCGAAACAAGCAGCAAAGCCCACGTGTGTGAAAACCTATGCAATCTGCATCAATTTTTTTTATACGGTTATAGTATGCAAAAGAAACTAACAATTGTAAGACAATTGCAACTTGGGTGGAAAAGCACTGAATGGAACCAAAATGACACTGACAACTCTGGGTATTTGGTCGATTCGAATCAGCCCAAAAAAGTACGTTTCGATCCAGCACAACCGCTGTCGATCAATTTCGTAAGCTTCCAAATCAATATATCCACCACACTAGGTATTAATGACGCATCATGATCCACATAAGTTCAACCGACTGTGTCGATTGCTAATAATGTGGCATTATTGCCAATTACGAAAGTTTAGTTACCAAAACCTGAAAAGTATTTCGAAGCGAAGACAGATTCCATTGTTCCACTGACTTTATTGTCGCTACCGTATAAGACTACGTTAAAAAGCGGACCGGATTGATTGGGGGAAAAGATTTCCGTGCATAACAAGTATTCGAAAACGAAACACGTATCACAAATAGAAAACTGCTTGTAAGTGAACAACAATGTTTATTGTCGAAACTTCACTTCTGCCTAGGTGAATCAATCATGAAACTGAGTATATTAGAAAAAGACAAGGAAACAATCCGAAGATAAAAATTCAGGGAATGTTGATGGATATCAAGAGAAAACTTGAATCTCTAAGTTGAAATGAAGGCGTATGATCTGATGTACTCGGGTAAATGAACGTCATTGACAGTGACACATGAGTGGTTCATACTGATCTTCAATTAAGATACAATCCTAAGAACAAACTACAGATTACAGATTTGTAAGAACCATCAGTGGAAACTCAAACGATTCGAAAACGAGAAGGCAGTAACGCAGCACAGTTTCTTCGCGAATTTATTTGCTCCGGTTTACAAACAACCTTAGTTTCAATGCAATCGAACAGCGTCAAATCACTTAAAGGAAATCTTTCATAGAACTGTTACCCACGGTAATGATATATCAGTAGCTGATACCGAGGCTTAAAGACCATACGCCAACTTGCCAGACTTTACACCAGAAGATGTTCGGTGCCAAGTGACACAAGATCACATACTGGCTGCACATCGCCAGGTCCACGACATTTATATCGTTACAAACCCGACATATAGATAAATGGAAGCGACCTGATTTTAATAACTTAATAATCATTTTTCATCATTTTAACAATTACGATCGCTTCTGGCTATTGATATAAACAGTTATCTAATTTTACCAAATATTCACGGAGTGTGCCGTACACAAGGCTCTCGGTTGTGAAATCCTTAAATTCAGAATACTCAAAATAATTCTCAGGTGGTTCCGTAAACTGCTACCGAATTTCTGTTTTACAATTCTGAGCCCCGAATTTTATTTTACACATACTAGGTACGTGATTACGGAATCCTGTAGCAATTGGCATCTTGCTCGCTCTGAGCATCCCAAAGGTAGCAACTGATCTGACGGGTTGGAAGATGCCAGTGAGTTCAAAAATGGGAGAGTGCCTAAGAGGGTCCAGACGAAACCAGTTAGAGAAAAACTGTCCTGGAGTTGCAATTGAACTGCTTCATGTGCGTTCAAATATCGCCTCTTGCTCATAGGCGGCTACAGGATAACGACTTCCTATATTTACGAATTTTGCATGGCCAACATACATCGGGTAGGATGACAAGTACATACGCTGCCAACGCATCGCTTTACCCTAGCCTTGTATCAGAAACAGCGCACGGTGGCCAGGAAGCGTTTTGTTGAGCACTTATATAGTTAGACCATTTCTATCAAGTTTTCCAAGACGGTTAGGAAAAGTGACCAATCAACATATTTACCACGTTATTTTAAAACTGAGCCTTCACTTTGGATCGGTCTAGTATACGTCAAGTAGTTACGGTTAGTATAACTCACAGCTTGCCGGCTGTTTGATGGTTGGGAGAACACTACCTGTTATCCAAGAGACAATGATGATCAGTTCAAAACCAAATCCCATTGTTCGACGTTAATCTGCAACTGATGTAAACGGCTTAACATTCACGTTTTAGTGTGTCCAGATAACAAGACGACCCAAGAACAGACCTGAACGGGTACACCAAGAAGAAGTGCAGACTTGCGTGTTATACACACACGGGTGATAGGCCGTTCTGTGAATACAAAAGCCAATCTGTTACATGAATACTTTGTCCGGGAAGTCATGCTCCACAAGTACCCACCCACAGGAAACATACATAAGGCTAGAGTGCACATCGACGGCGCACCACATTGACCAATGATTGTGAGCAAGGGAAGAATGCGACTATGATGCGACGGACAGGTCATCAGCCTAGCGGCTGTTAATTTAGGCGACGTGGTTGATGACTGCCGAGTCATGTGAGGGCCATGGGATGGCAAATGAGGTGCATAGATGAACGTAGAATTACCAACAGAAGTGTATAAAAAACGGGACGTTTTAGCTGCGAGCACAACTGACTAGTCACTACGCATAGTTCCAAAAACTCGCATCGTTCAGCTGATAACCATATCTGTGATACGATCAAAAGCATAGGAAAACAAGAAGCATCAACCACTTCGGTTGGAATACCTTATCGAAAGAGTACGTTTGAGGCAATCAGTAAAGTCCTAACGGACTACCAAACAGGTGTGTTCTTCCGCCTAAGCAATACTTTACAGCACTACCTGATAAGAATGAACGACTCAATCCGATCGTACAATCATTTATCGTGTAACTCCAATATAAACAGTATATAACTCCTGAATGAATACAACAGCTGAACATTCAGAAAACTGAAAATAAGAATTGAACGTGCACATGCGCCTTCCGCCAACAAACGCATTGCACTTAATCAAACTAGAACGTGACTCAGTCGCCGTGTTGAGTGAAAGTCAAAAGATCGATTATGACAATGTCTGGATCATGCAAGATTTCAGGCGTAGGATTGGACGGATGTATGTGGAGGTCTTTCGCGATCAACACGACCTGCCTGGGTCTACTGTAGCGATTGGGTCAACCTCTCGTCCGTTTTCAAAGCTATAACGCACTCGAACAAACATCGTAGTGCGATAAGTGAGCCAGGTCACAGCAGCATAGATCATACCAGGCAGACTATCTTGGTCAACTCCAACAGTAACACCATAATTGGCTGATGACATTTGTTTCTAGATCGGTTTGTGACAATGAGCAGAGCCAAAGGACAACTGTGCATAGATGTCGCCAAAAGTGGCTTAAGGTGAACCACCCGCGGTCCCAAGTGCATACCTCACTTCTAGTGTAAACCCCGGAGGGTAAGACTGGAATGTAAATGAAGGTCTTTGTAGTCCAACCAATCAATATTAGATAACCAGATGGTAGGCCAGTGTGCAAATGAAACTAATGTTCATCGAAAAGGGGGAAGAGAGACTCACACACTAAGATTTAAGTTAGCAAGAAAGATATCGAAAATATGAGACAAGAGGAGGTTCGACACAACAGTACACATTAATGTTCTCAGTAAGGGAATGAGAAAAAGCAGAAAGTTCAAATCCGTACTGAGAAACTAAACGAAACTTTCTGTAAATAATGCATCAGTGAAGCTGAATGGACGAAAAGGCAACAGCTCACGATGATTCCAGTTTCTGAAAAAGAGAACGAGTTATTTACCAAGAATTGCTGAAAGACGACAGAGGCCGACGGACCTTATAAACACATGCACACACACACACTGAGGAGAATGCTTGAGACTGATGAATGACCGACAGATGGTTAAGCACAAGTGCACATTACAGATGCATGTGCGCATTAGTTATCTTTCTCGCGTAATCATCTGATTGAAAACTTGCCTTGACATAGATTAACCAAAACGTGGAAATTGAAAGGATCATATTTCTACCGCCGTGTTGTTGATCTTTTTTGAACAGTTTATTAACTGCATAACGCAAAACACATTGGACTTTATAGGTACATGTTATATAAAGGTATAACATTAAGGTACTGCGGCTCACCCGTCAGTATGTTACAATGGTGCATAAATAGTCGAAAAATGTTTGGATTTTGTCGGTTTAGAGAACAATCAGTCCAAATTTACTCAATCCTGTCGCACCGAATGGAGACGGACCCGGAATAACAGGCAGCAATAAAAGTGGGATCAGGATATTTATCACGCCTACTATAGAACTGCACTACTACTGGTAAGTAGGGCAGAATGTCCCAATTTTGAGACACATAAATGTATGCATATCCTGTCGTTTATCTCGACTTATAATGTAACAGTCCTCAAATTCACACGAGCAATTTCTTTACTGGAGTGGCTATAACGAAAAAGTAAGAGCGGTGCTGAGAAGCGACATGTACGGTCGACCAGCTAATCTTACAGTTTGGCTGAGAAGCGCGCGGTGTGATGTGAGCCATAACATCGACAGTGAAAGAATTTAATTCGGTAACCCACGCAGTTGCAAAACCATGCAAACAGTACACATCAGTCAGTCAAAACGTCGTACTGATGACACCAGAACCTTCGATCCTTAGTATAGTAGAAAAGATTGTTGTCTGCATGCAGAGTCAACAAGCAAGAATAGGGGAAGTAGATTTCACATCAGGAAGTTTCAGGTCACAAACAGAGCCTCTTAAGACATGATCACCAACCCTGATTGTGACTTAGCTTCGTCGACAAACCATCACTATGCAACTGGGTGCAAACCAACAGAGTACTAATTACCACTATATAGATATGTTCTAAGTTGCCCACTTCAAGTTGGGTCTACATTTAATGTACGGACCTCACGTACAAATAGGTCTAACGAACTGTCCGAGTCCGCTTTCAATCGGTTTACTAATATGCTCGTGTAACTTTCTCAGTAGACAAAATATCCGAACAAATTTCGCATTTACTCAACTGGCGTAAGCTTCTGAGTGAAGCAAATGTACACGCCTGATTTTATGTCCAAAGCAACCCATCGAAAATCGTTTGAAGGGTAATAGATCAGACGTACAGCTTGGACCACACAAGTTCAGTACCATGAAATCGTAAGAGACCCGAATAGGGCATGGGAAAAGGATGACATCCATTGCACAATCACGTTTCGATAGAAATAAGATGGGAAGGCTCGTTCCGACGAGGAATCACACAAACAAACAGTCCTCGAACTGACAGTCACACACTCAAAGTGAAAAGTGAACATTTTAGAATTGATTTATACTTCCGATTGACATAGAACAATACAAATGATGACCAAGCAATAGCTTGAGAAAAGGGGGACAGAAAGGGTAAATGGTAACAACAAAACAGTGAGTGGTCGAGACGAGGTCACCCGAATCGGTCACCAAGATCCGATCTCCGGAAAGGCGAATTGGCCCAGCTAGCCTCAACGATCCAAAACATGGAACGGTGCATAGCACTTGGATGAATGGTTCGGTTGAATCACCGGCCCGACTGACATTTTGAGCAGGTGCGTCGAAGCAGAGTGAGCTGTGAACATCGAGTAGACAGAGAAAAGCCCATAGGAAGGAAAGAGCATCAATAACAAACAAATGAAATGACCTGTGTAAGGTATTAAATGTCTAAAGCGATACCAACAGATTTAGAGTACATAGAAAAAACATGACCGTTGTTCAAGTGCCAAACGGATTTCAAACTCCGATAGTTGCAGAAAAATCTGGATTGAGGTGTCCTAGCAGAAGCGAATTTACTCACAACAGTGAGCCTGAATAAGTGATACTGTGGCTACGACCATCGGTCACCGCAACAGACACGTGGAGTAACCTGGGAAAAAGCTATCATAAGTGACGATGATGCAGATACGAGCATTCCATCTACTGCAACAATCTGTCACCCTGGAAAGCGTTCTTGACCAGCACGTCAAGTGATCACGAGCAGCTCAACTGGTAAGATAACACTCAACCATTAGATGGAACAGCCAGGATCCTCATACTACAAGACCATGTTGCTTGGCGATCACACATCCTGACCGCATTGTTAGTGGTCTCAGTAAATAGAGTCCGATGCGGAAAACGCTATGCTGACAAATGAATCACGTTACCCAACAATCGCCGATTATGCATCCTGATTAGTTGATTAGTTACTAGGGTAACCCGAGCGTTCCAAGTGCGTACTGTCAAACGGCCGCGTTACTCACGTGGTCACTACAACAAATGCAGACCAATCGGCGATGAGAACGATGGTAAAACACACCCGATATTCTCTTTGCAAATAGAGCATGTGTTCAAATCATAGACTAAAACAGATCGTGCATGAGCACTATACGCTCCCCTTAGCAGTCACAACCGAGCATCTTCACGATGCTAAGGGTGACGCAGATAAGCGAAGATGATGTGAAAAAGGATTGGATTGGACCAACGCATCGATACGAAGTCAACCATTGGTTC
>QNGE01004363.1:0-63142 GCA_008508345.1 Paragonimus westermani
GTCAGCATAGCCCGCCGGATCAAAACAGTACACAAGCCCGATAAGAACAAGCCCCACCACACGATAACGGTCTGCCGGTGGTTAAAATTTATACTGATGAAGTAACTACTGTTTCACATTGGCAGAAGATTTCAGGTCAGTTCGAATCAAGTGAAGCACTGAATCAAGCTAGTCATGAACTCAAACATGACCAACGCGCTATCAAAACCGATTCAATGGAACACTCTTCAACGACTCTTTGTGTACCTTACAGGTAGATTGGGTGTGTATGTGTTTATATGTGATGCAGCAGATACTCCGATCTAGAAAAACATCAAGATAGATCTCACTCGAAGATATAGAATGAAGAACAATGAAAGGGACAGATCGAGTAGCGTACCCTGGGTTTGTGAGTTCGAATGGCGCGCACTTGTTCTGGATTGTTGTTGCAGCTGCTGTTGCTTTGATTGTCGATGCAATCCCAGGTCTTTCATATCACATACAGTTTTATCAAAGAATGAGTCCGGTGGAATTCTGCTTCTACCGGTTCCCGTGGTCCGAGAGCTAGGTGTGGAAGAGGAGGCAGCTGAGTGATGCATCGGGGGCGAGAATTTGTTCAGGTCAGTCTGGTGAGGCCGGAATACAAACAAATAACGAAGGTAAGTATAACACAAGACAAACGAAATATTCGGCCAAAGTGACCACTTTCTGACTCGTATGCTCAAGTGAGTTTAAACTGAACAGTAAATTCAATAAAGGTAAGAGGGCACATATCCTCTATAACCAATTATCATCCCTAAGGTGAGAGAGTCACACCGTGGATCGGAACGTGATAAGAACGTAGAATGAGGGGGAGGGGTGCCAAAACGTTACAATCTAAAATAAATGTGCCCTTCAAAAGATGCGCGCCTCCAAGTTATGCAATTTTCAGTCATTTCCGTAGGAAGTGCTGAAATGTCACATAAATGCGATAGATAAGAGCGATGTTGAAAAAATCTGGCGAAATAACACAACTCAACGTATAATTCGGTCAGACTGGTGATTTGATAGTGTGGGTTTTCCATCGTAACTTTGTAAATTTTTATAGACTACATGGGAAGCAGTAAGACTATCTGAAACTACCTATGACAACCGACAGCTTATGGGTTAAGCATAGATTGATGAACGAGTTTCAGCCGACTTCTGCTTTGACACATCAATTAATGCGACCTTACTGATTGAGAAATAACCGAATTCCGGATGGAAACGAGATTTTCGTACTAAGTTGCCACTCACTCAACAAATGCAATAAATCAAGGTGATAAGATCGTACGAATGTTGTCTCAAAGAGAACAACGTTTTATTTTCAGGTGCAACCTGGTTGTTCGTGAGATAGGGTTCTTTTGGTGATGACTGTTTCAGATTAACCTGGAACTAAAGCTGGATTCTCATGTTCGTATAACACGCCGGTGGGCCACAAAAACGTTTAATCGCTATATACTCGTTAGAAGTGTTAGATTAAAGATAAAAGAGAGGAAGGTAATTTGGATAGAATTCATGAAACCCCAGTGTGCAAATTCAAACCTGCAACATCAGAGTGTGTACATCATGCAAGCAAACAGCCGAGTTGTAAATGAGTGTAAGAGGACGCATAGAAGATAGCAACCCACAGCGACCTCGTCTCAGTAACTGTCCCCAAATAACTTAGTTAACCAACGAGAGCGTTAACGCAACGCTATCTCCCTCCAGGTCCTCAACCAGACCTCACGCGAAGCACACCATCACAGAGAACTGGCAAACTCAAGGAAAGATACCTTATCCACTCACCAATTTTGGTTTAATCGGCTGTCCAGCATGCAGCTGTAGAGTAAGTGAAGGTACACCTTCGTCACGGATTGGGACGTGTTCTCTAATAACAGTGCGATCAGGTTTTGCGTTAGACGGCAATGGCGACGAGGTTGGCGGAATCCCATTCACACCGGCAGACTGTTCTCCCTGATCAACGATTTGTGACCCAGACAGTAGTGGTACTGAAGTGACAGGCAGCAAGTTATCCGCAACCGGAGCTGCTGCTATGCGACCGGGTACCTGTCTACTGCTGCCAGTGTTGCTGTGCTGTTGATGATGAGACGGACAAAAGAAAGGTTGCGGAAAGAAACGTGCAAGACGGTGGCGACAGAAAAGGCGTGAAACACGGGGCAACAATAAAAATGGACTAAATCAGCCACCAAACTAGAGGCCTTGTTATGCAAATATCTTGGTCCGGCTGCTTGAGTTTTTCCTGTGTAGTTTTTATGCGGGCATGCTCAGTTCACAAAGGTCGTAATATCAGCATGCCGTCCCGTATGAATTTGGCGGCTTCCGTCTGCTGTCTGTCAACAACGGTGAGCGTCAAACACCTTCTTTCCCTGAAACCGGCACGTTTAGACACCGGGATGACGTAGCCAGATAGCTGACTGGACTCATTCCGTCGTTTCCTACGAAGTGAAGCCACCGTTGGTTTCCATTAAAATGCAGATTTAGCTGTGTACGTGTGTCAAATTTTGCTAATTCGAACTGCGTACAGACAAACTGGGAATGATGGTTTCATACAAGTATCAAATTGAGTATGGTAAAGTGTTGTGTCCGGTAGTGATCAAACGACTTGAAACTTCGCCCATAAACGTAGATAGCAGCCAAGAACCAGGGCAAAGTGCTTACGGAACCCGATAACAGTGCGATACTCAGTAGCAACTGAATACGATTGGTCGTAAACAAATGACCAGTCAGAAGGTGGCAAAGCAGTGAAGGACAAAACACCACATAGGCCAATAAGGAATAAGAAGTATTTCACACATCAGAATAACAACGCTAATCATCGGGGCCTTGGTAAATGAGTTTGGCTCCAACAAGTACCAGTTAAAAGGAGTACGTATTGTGAAATTTCGCAGTGTAACCAGTTGATATTCCAATACTACAGCACCACGAAACAGTTGAAAAAAATTATTGCCCGGCTACGATTGTTTAGCAAATATTCACACAGTCACTGGGAATATAACCTTTAATCACTGCGGTGAACAGTGCACTTACAAAATCAGAACTGATCAAAGTCGGTTAAACAAGCGAACGTTACATACGACAATGGAACGGATCAACTGTCAGATGAATAAACGTAGGCAATCGGAAGAAACACGTGATTTTAGTGGAAGTGGCATGAACATGATGTTCCTGGGCTTCAGACTAGGTGAACTTAGTTTGCTGTAACATACCGGAAAACAGCTATTTCACAATCACAACGAAGTGACTGAAATGAGTATGCAAGTTAGACCGAACACGTGTTACGCATCACAGTTGACTATTCACTCCCTTGAGCAGTGTTGTCGACCGAGAGACGACTTATGATTGGAAAAGATGACAAAACAGCGAGTTGCCAAATGCCTAAGTGTTAGCGAACGGTAACTGAAGGCATCATATTAATTTGTTGACTGTGGTGAACGGAGGAGGAGTCAAATGATTAGTGTTCACCAGCCATCTTCGGAAAACGTTTCATGACATTAACAAAGTTCCTAACGGGGGGATAGAGAGACGAGTATAAGAAATTCTAATATGAGATACCCCTTCTTATTCTAATTTTATAACGCGTCTAAGGGTGTCAGATACCTTGTATCAACTAAAGTGTGGGTAATATTTTTGACATAGATCAACAACGTCCACTCAGTCGCCCGCATCATTTTTTCAACCTGATCATTCTTAAAGGAGTTTATTTAAGTTTTGACAGAACATGTATAAGCGTCGTAGATAAAGCGTCGCAGAAGCGATCTCCAACGGGCCTGGTAGCTCTCATCCTAAGTGATAAACTTGGGATTGCTAAGATCATCCGTTGATAACCTGGGTGTGAATGGCTTAGTCATGTCAACCGGTGCAGTTTAGGCTCAATAATAATACCAACTCTCCTTGGTGTATTTTCCATAGGCGTAAGTGATCGACCGTATCAATTCTGTTCATTCAAGTAAAACGTTTAAATTAGCTTTTGAACATTTCAGCAGCCAAAATACCTATGGTGAAGCACCTAACAACGGTTGATTACCGAAATGTTTCCCGCAATTCTGACGATCTTAAGAGAAGTGTGAGGAACAAGTTAGCTTAGGACTAAAAAACCATAATCGGAACTGTTAACTCAAAGGTTACCGCATTCCAAAACAAAACTCGTGAATCTCCTAGAAACCGCCGCAATATCTTCACAAGCGTTGTGGGAATGTCGTCTAGCAATACGCTTTCTGCTGCATTCCAATCTTGACAACCGTGCCGCTTGATCGATTCAAGACTGATTGAAATCTTTTCGGCCGGATTTGTTTAAAAGCGCCACTGCAGTGGTATACAAATCTGCAAACCAAATACGAGTCAAATTAGCTAAGGGCAACGCTAGACACAGCTAATGCGCACCAGACAGGGATACTTTGTATTAAAAATAGCCAACCCACGCATGTGGAATACATCATTTTTCTCGTAAACCATTAGTGGGTGACGCGTTGATTGCACATGTAGAATCAAGCACGATAAACTGAATGAGCATTTATGATTCACGGTTTGGCGTTTTGGTTTTTGTGTAGTGACATGTAATATACGTTTACTTTTCATGTGCGTGTGTTTAGCTCACGATAAGCCACGTCTTCGTTCGAGTGAACTCTCACTTCGGTTGACGTGAGAGGCTAATCTGGAAACGGATGCTGCAAATCGATCGAATAGTAACAGACAAATTGGTTCAATTGATAAACAACACGGCATCATGACAGCGCTTACTGAGCTATGCGACAAAGTTCCTGAGAGCGAAGAATGTGGTTAATTGACAGTTTCTTATAAAGTTAGGGTACTCAAGGAGCGGGTGGGTCGGTATCAACTTTCAGACAAGTATGTATTATGGTCAGCAAAACCGAGAATGAGAAACAGACGAGATCCCTCGACATGCTAGAGACAATTACAGTGGACTGTAGCATCTGAAACATCATCTGTCAATTGTTTGCATGATTTGTAAATACTGCTGTATCCGATCTGATGGTGTGGCCGAACAAACCAAAAAAATACAAAATACAGTTTGTCCAATGTATTCAACAGTTGAGTTAGTGGTTGGGAAATCTGAGCCTACAGTGTGGGGTTGTGTGTTCACGTCCCTCAGTTCATGGTCGCCATCCCATTGGCGCTATTTCATCCAATACAGACATTTAGCCGAAAACAAGGGGTGGGACAAAGTTTAGTTTCACTATCAGTACATTTTTTCATAAACTCAATAATTCAGTTTTTCACTCCTTCTCCGTCCACATGGTGTGCGGCCGTCATCTGATGTAAAAAGGGATTTATAAATGGTTAATCACAAGTTGCTTGAAGCCAGAACAACAATCCAAACCACAGACACTATGAGTGATCCGGAGAAGAAACAGTCAACCAACAATAATCACACTCACCTACAGACAAGATATTTGAGCTTGTAGGTCGTCCGGTGTGCCACTGACCGCAAGGTTAGGGACCAGCAGAACACTGGATCCACTAATGTGGCTAGATCACCAAACATCCTAGCTCGTTAAATCAGGGTTAAGACTGCTTTCGCTCCGGTTCTGCTTAGAAGGTATTTGTTTACGAAAAACCCGAGCTTCCTTTGGATTAAAACCAGTGACAGAAACGGCACGCCCAGGCATCGGGATTTAATCTAGGCCCAGTTTTTTGCAACTGTGTCTCTTCTGAATCATAATATCTGTTACGTCACTCATGAGTAATACTCTGTTTGTCAAGCTCACGAGGATTCAAGCTGCGGCTACATAAAATTGGGGTAGTGCACATGAAACTGTATAACCCAACCTGAGATTCACAATTTTCTAGGAAAAAAGTGTGGTTGTCCTTCCCGTCAAATGAGCAATCCATCATATCTATTCCATTCACACAATGCATCGGCTTCATTAAAAGTACACATAACCGGACATCGTTGAATTTGCTGTCGTGCAGCGTTGTAGACTTCCGCCTAGTCGATCCGCATTACAGTACGTACAGTGCAGGTTGCAGAACATTGTGGTCGTGATTACCAGTCACACTCAGTCTCGTATTTTTTTAATGTGCGCTTAAAACCAGTTCCGGATGAGGCTGTCCAACAGAGTTAGCGGTTGGGTGCGCATCAGACGGGAGAAATAGACCAAAGCACTTCCGGTTAATATAGATAGAAAATAGCAAACCTAGGTTTTTCTGTCCGGAATGTAGTCAAATAAAACACTGGACATGAAAAGCAGTAGACATTCCTAACTCAACTGGATGTACTTGTCCTTCACTGAGGATTATTTTTTTGGTGGAAGTGTGCCGGGATAGGAGCACCCAACACTTGCGGTCCATGCTCAAGAGCAAAAATTCAAACGTACTCTGACAAAGGAATACACCACCTCTGGTTTACACTAAGACTGAATGTATCGGCAAGGTGATATTCATTTATTAGTACAGCATTAAAAGCTCGGATAAATGTTCGGCTTATTACTGAAGCATACAGTGACCTGAATTCCGAGTCGATCCAGTGGTCACAGGGTAACGTGTGCGGTGAGTTGACCTATCCGTTCAGTTCACACATGGAATTAGCTGAGCAACTACCAACAATTCCATTTAGGAATATTACGTGCAAGTAGACTACTTTGACTCTTTTTATCACGTGTTACTCGTCCTACGAATTGCAGCATTCACGTTCGTACAAATAGGTTACAACCTACAGTCTAATGTGTATTCTGATATCAGTAAAATGTGAAGCTTCAACTTTACGAAGCGTGTACATAGGATTTTATCTAACTCTGTAATAGTTTAACCTCACCAAACAGCACCAGTTAAGTGGAATCGAGAGGTGGTACCATTATCAAAGTCCGACTGTATCGCGAACTAAGTAAGCTTTACTGATGAACAGTAGATGACTGGGTTAATGCAAATTGAGCATCACTCACAAATGATCGCAGCTATCACATTTCCATAGACAATTCAGTCAGTTTTTCTTGCAAAGAGCCATTAGATTAGAGTTTCACTCTCGACACGTCTTTGCCACAGCCGAGATTGGAACTCTGGCCACGCTTTTTTAATGAGGCAATCGTGTTGACAACCGCACCGGCGGCTTCACACTAGGCATGGCCAAATTATAGTATGCAAAAGCCCAGCCATATCCGCTGGTTATAAGTGCTCAGGTCGCTCGATTGTCTTCATAATAGACAAAGTATTTTCCCTGTTGACCCCGATGGATGAATCCACGATTAGGATTTCCGTTCAACATGAACTCACAGAAAACACGAAACTTGCCGTATTAAATTTCCATTACTAATAAGTAGCAAGAGATCTGGCAGGATTTATAGTGCTGATTGTATCGAGAATGTGTACTGCCAGTAATAAAACCAAAGTCTGATGCCTCTTCTTGAGTGTAGCTGAATGAAGAGACTATGAGAATGTAAACATAGTTTCATGTCTTATTCACCTGGTCGATATTACTAGACCGTGTAGTAGCCGACGTCAGTCAAAAAGTCCCACAAGATTCTTCAGTCGCGTGTTTCGATAATAAGAAATATAACGGCAAAAGTTTTGATCACAAAAACCTGTGAGAAATCACTTACGGAGTGTGTCTGTCCCAGTTTGCCAGTCGATAAATGTGTTTCGCTATTCAAAGAGGAACCGTCGCCTCGCTTGAAGCTATTATCGATGCCCAATCGAGTCAAATTCCAAGCCAAAGCTAACTCAGACTCCCAGTGAGCGATGCGAGCGTACAGCTTGGAATCGGTTAACGAGTATGGGGCACGCGTAAGTAATCCGTTGGTGGTAGATTGGTGTTCTGAGCCGTTGATCTCGGTCAGTCTTGACTGCAAAGGAACAATAAACAAATTGTCTTTACAAAGTTGAAAACAGTTTAATGTCAAACGGCTGTCTGTGACACATAGACCAGTTACGTTACGGTCTTATTTGCAAGTGCACGGCATTCCACGTAATGAGAGGTTCGACTGACACTTTTCGAAAGAATTAGCTTACTTCAAAATTGGTAAGTAGTATGAAATGGAAGCAAAATGTGAGGAAGATCTCGTTGGTTCGCCAAAATAGTGTGCCAGATCCAAGCTTCACTCGGTTTAGCTTTCACAATATCAGTGGAAACTGCGATCATCTCACATCCGTTCAAAAGAGACATGGTCATTGGGAGGCTGAAATTCCGCTTACACCAGTCGCTGGAATAAATAGTTTCGGCCATATCACTGAGAATATCCGTCCATTTAGTCCAGAGAAGTCAATAAAATGATTTTACCAACGGTATACACACCTGTTATCGGACCACATAATCCAATACTTTACCCAGAAGAGTAGTTCGTTGTGGCACTGCAACTCATCTGGTATCATGTGGTATGCATATATCTGTCACTCCCTCTTACATCTACAGAGACAGTTCCCCTTGGATAGAGAAGATAAAAAATTGATCTCTTGCTCAGAACACCATGTGACGACTAGACTAACATTAATTTTGACCGGTTAGACATCTCAGATCAATTCTTAACTTTCCTCAAACTTACAATGACTAGGTCATAACTTACTGAAAACAAATATTCGTCACTTTCCCCTTGCTAAAACTAAAGGTCAGTTTGGGTACTTACTAGGCAGAAAAACCAATTTCATATTCGGCGTTACCTCTAATTATGAGTAAACCGTATTGTTAGCAATGCCTGTTTGAGTTTATTCGTAAGAACTAGCTACCTGAAATCGGTCAAGCGAGTTACACGAAGTTTGAGAGCAAAAATCATCATATCTGTGTAATCGTTCCATCCAGGGTGTGAACTCGAAACCATGAGATGTTCAATGTTTTGATCGACCGGTTTTGAACGAATTACGGTGCTGAGAATAAACCAATTGCTTTTTTGATGGGCGGTACCTGACCTTTGATGCGCCTCCATTATACCCTTCATATTCGACAGATCAGCTTGAGAGAATCAGTTAGTTCGGTTAGGTTATCAGACTCGATCAAGCATGCTCAAGGTACTAAATTATGCCAAAGATTCTACCGTACTGAAAGAACTTAAGTTTAGTAGGCAACCGATAGAGGCAAACGTGGTTATCGGATGCTTAGAACAATGTATAGTGAGCTCAGAATTACCTAAACAGTACTAAACGATCCTTTGGTAAAATCGCGTTACTATTGACGGGACTTGATTACGCCATATAGATCCAAACGAGAAAGATAAGTGGATGAGCAGAGCAGATCACTCGAATCACAACTGGGCCACTGTTGTGAGAATAATAACACAGTTAATGCACAAAGAAACGAGCAAGAACGAGAGTTACATTCAACAGATGGGAGTTTGGAGATGAGAAAATGTGACACCGGAATTGAGAAAGCAACTCAGCTCAATCAAACATAAAGCTGAATAATCCAGAAATTCGGAGTGGTAAGTGCCTAATTTTTCTCAATTATCTTTGGATAAAATCGTTCTGGGAATGTAATCAGTAGAATCGAAATTCGACTGGTTTTGACAGTCCGATTGAGAAAACCCGTTTGGAAGCGTTTATGACCAACTAAGTGACCTTCAATCATCATCAGTTCCTAAAACCGAGATGCTCCAAATGACTTTAGTCCGGTCATATTATCCAGTATCCTACCTCAATATCAACAGCAATAAACCTACTGACTATGGAGTCGTTAGCTTCACCGAAGTCTCTGAGACGGTTTGAGAACATAATAATATCGCGACCTTAGATGAAGTTAGGTAATTGAATAAGACGAATGCGTTGCTTTGAAATTAAACTACATTTTTTGCATACAAAATGAAAAAGGATAAGGACGCGACCAGCGAAAGGTGGCTATTAACAGCATTAAGATTTACGAAGCAAAAAAGACTGAATGACTCTGTCATCGTTGAACGATTTGGACCACTTGGCAGCGTGATTCTTAGATGCCATGAGTTACCAAATGTGCATAAAAGCGATGTAGCACTTGGGCCGGTTTTAGGTCACTGTAAATCCCCGTAACAGACAACGACAAAATGGCTGTGCGAGGCATTAGAAGAAAACTGATTATATATAGTATGTTAAATTCTTTTTAATTTGTTGCAACAACAAGTAACACGTGAATATCTATTCTAGCTTGACGTCACACACACCTCTTTCCAAATCTCCCACTCAATGAAATCATTGGGTATTTTGGTCAGGATGTCCAAGGCAATTAGATTAGTATGGGTATACTAGCGGAGAAACCAAAGCAGCCATTATATCACTGCACATACAACGTTCAAGTCATGTTTCCCAGCAAGATATACTGTCAAAAAGAACCAGCAATGAGGTCTACACCAAGTTCACCGTTATCAAACATCCTCACAACAAGGCTAGAGCGTAGCTAATTAGCTGGCCATATAAAATCAGGCATCCTTCACAAACGCAATGCCGTCCTTGTACCGATCACGTGATGGAAGCTGTGTAATTAGTTAGCAATATTTAAACCAAACAGACATTAATAGACGACACCAAGAGTCCCGGTGATCTATTACCTGTCACCACCATTGAACACTGTTCATAGTAACGTGTGTTTGAATGCGCTAATAAAATAGTGTGTTCAGGTCTCGAAAAAAAGTCAACAGAATAACAAATTTACAGACTTGGACGGAGGTTCCTGAACAAACCGATGCGCTGGAGTGAGGCCACATGGAAAGTGATAAGTCTACGAGTTCCACAAAATGAACGTCTATTTCGGACATTTCCCCGGAAAATTGATCAGTACAACTGAACCCTCATATTCCAAGCTCTTTAACCGGCCCGTGCCCGATATAAGTTACGCTTATTGTTGTTTGTGACGAAGGTACATATCTGCAATGTACAAACACGAAGGAGCGGATCATTGTTAGAGAAGTTAGAGATAACACTACGCACAGGCGCATGAAGACGAATAAACACGTTTGGCTGTATGCTCTTATCACCCTAACCATGATTTTTCTCGAGATAAGAGATGCATGATATCATTCTCGTCCTTTGCTGGTCCACAGATTAGCAATTAACGCTAATTAGTATTCAGTTAATAACTGACACTAACATACTACTGCACATACTTTACTAGCAATGCATTATAGATTTTTCCAGTGGGGGCCCAGTGACCCGGTAATAAAATGGAACAGGTCCTACCGATCATATACACTATCTTTGACTGCGCTATAAGCTTGTTTTACTCTATGCCAATACCTGGCCATTCTTAAGTAACATATTTAACCTAAAATACGATTCAGAAGGCACATTAAATGATGCAAAGTAGATTAACCGGAGTCTACCCCAGTAAAATGGTTGGTTTTAATTATCTCACTTCCCAGATTCCATGGTCTATAAAAAGTCGTGATCGACGTGAAGCTATCAACTGTCAGCTTCGTAGTGAGTTCCATTTCGGCAAACAATATTGAACAATAACGGTCAATTTTGGAGGTCCAAGTAATGCGCCTCTGTATCGAGAGTGATGGACTGTATTTGCAATCATAACGTACAACTAGGTTAATGAAACAGATTAATCGTACACGACGATACATGAGCAGCGCACACTGACGCTTGATCGCTAAACAATTAGGAGAAGGAGCATGTCTTACGTAGACAGCAAAAAAGGGCTATAGGATGGAAGTGCCCGCCGAAAACACCTGTGTCGGAACTTACGTAGTCGACATCATGGTGCTTACATCCTGCAAGAAATCATTAAGCTGTAAAAGTGGAACGTCATTAGCATGACAGTTTCTTGGTGGGTCCACTGACCCCAACCATCAGGCTCACTTACATTACGGATAACTCAGCTAAACAAGGACAATATTCATATACAGATTGGGAATAACACAACGTTACGAGCAAGTTGTAATACTCTACGTTTCAACCACCTCGGGTGGCCTTCCTCAGGAGTGTTGTAATCGAAATATTCACCTCACTGTGTCAGATTAGTAAAACATTTCACTTGAATTCTGCAGCTACCGACCCTACAGGTCGCGAGAACCCCAACCCAAAGGATGAGCCTGACCTACAGCGATCAGCGCCATCACCTGTTCATCTCGCACCGTACGCTAGTCGGCCACATCGCCAGAAAAAGTGCTCGGTGTGACGAATGATTAGTTGACACTTTTAGTATGTAGCCCAACTGACTAGATGTGCGATTATTCAAAGATTGAGCAGGTGAAATCGTAGGATACTCCATCACGTATGAGTTTGCTAACCCTACCGTCATTTACGCACTAGTGCCAGTCGATTTAAACGGTCGGACGCAGCTATCGATGGTCGGATGGTGGAAGAAGGTTCGAGTTGGCAACTCTAAGTTTCAACGTTTCGTGACCATAAAGTAACGCCTACTGGAATAAACTGCATGATTTGATGATCACACTAACAGAATCACTCATGCCAAGCGGGTCTGGATAATTGCAATTTCTCTGACAGTTGCAAGAAGGCTGACAACATTTCAGATGATGAAAAACCTACTGAGCTGCTTGCCTCATGTAAGTCTTGAAGACAGCAACGATGCTCATTGACCATTGTGCTTTGATCCACTTCGACCGGATTCAGCTGTTTCGTCGGATTACATGACGTTTGAAAATTCATCCATATTACTGGTGAGTGGTCGGGAATTTCGTTAATGTATTGCTGCCGAGCCCTGTTAGGAGCAGAACTCGGGTCTAGTGTTTCTTTTTGAAAAAGGCTGGTTGGAAAGTCTGTCTGAACGCAAAGGTTGCTATCAAATGTGACTGATTTTCAACTTGAAATTAACCAAATCCCCAACTACTCATCAGTAATCTAAAATATCGCCTAGCAAGTTGAATGGGGCAAGAGATTCCGACTTGTCTAGGAAGTCCTAAGCACTGGATTATCGACCACAGTTAACAGACAGTAACTGTATCTCCTATTGAGACGACCGGGCAACCCGACCATTACTCGCAAGCGAAAGATGTTGATCGTCCAGATGTGATAATTCGGTTGTGCCCAATGTGAACTGAATGGCGCAGTGGTGAACATGGTTGCCTCGAAAAAGCGTGGCCGGACAACAGGCATAGTGCTAAATCGTTAAGATAAGATCACAGCAAGATAACCGGAGAATCATACGGGATACTACAGATGCCCACTGATAATACGGTAACGCGACGCCGATACTTGTCTGCCTAATCGGACACAGGCACATGAGACATTCCTGGCACAACTGGAGCATTGACTGATCGACTGATAACTAACAGCCATAAAATCGTAGTTTTGTGCAGAACAATGTGTTTAATCCAAAGTTTCGAATACCCGCCTCTCAGACAGGGGGAATTTAAATATCGTGCTCACAAGAAGCAAAGCCAGAAGCAAACGTCACTCGACATTTTATCGGTAATTTCTTCGCACTAATTCATAAACAGTGTGCTTGTGATACTCGACTAGTTAATGGCACCACCCACAATGAAGCTTCCTTTATGGTCGCCTAAGTTTTCTGGGAGGGCATGAAGTTCCGATACTGACTGCGACAGAGTGAGAAACTTAGGAGTGTAGGTACACTTCTAAACCTCTGAACGTTACACACGAATTATGAGTCACGTGTAGGTTAAGAAACACAATCACATGATCGTGAGTGTATTCACGCACGAAGGATTTTTCAGTCTGCGCTGATAGATCGATAATGGGCAAAAGGTGAGCCCGCAGTGTTGTTTCAAACAGGCACGCAAACAGTCAAGACTGTATGTACTCAGTGAGAGATGGAATGTTGGGCAGATTTAAAAAGGCTACACATTAACTTACAAATGCATGAACCTGAGCCTGTAGAAGATGAATAAACGATTGTGAAGGTAAAAATTGGATCATTCCCGAGAAGTCCAAATCAGCGGGTGACCAAAAATTCGAAAATAGTGCCCCCAGCGTTTCCTAAGAAAGACAGTCACAAATTCTTCTGACTGGTGTCTGATGCAAAAACGAGCTCTTGGTAATAAAAAGCATGTTTGCATGAGGTACTTCGCTAGGAATCACTCGAAAACTTTTAGACCATTGCCTCCGGTTTAATTACTGAAAGATGAAAAAACACGTTCTCACAATCAGGCACAGTTTTAGCGTGATTCAAAGAGGGTGTGGAACCTTGTGTTTCGTAGATATCTCAGTGGATGATAGCTAACTACTAGTGGTTGACTGGACGACGAGGACGCATGGTTATCGCGGGATCATGATGTTAGAAAGCGACCGAAAGCTGGTCAGCGATAATTCAGGAAAACGATCACAGCTATGGTTATGACTGAACTGGGTAGACTGGATGACATTCTGTAGTCCAGTTGTGGTCATATTGTAGCGAGAAGACGTCCAATAAAGCACAATCTTTATTGTCCAAATCGCCAGTCACATGCAACGCGCGCTCTCTTGTTTACGAGTCATAATTCCAACCCACAACACTTCCCGGTTTCCGTTCCCACTTCGTGTGCACTTCTGACCGGTTTACGTGTGTGATCGGCGCCTTCTATCGGGGGGGGGGGGTTTCCGCCTGCCATTCCTCGTCTGTTTGTCCGACTTCCTTGCGCGATGGCTCGTCCGGCTGCTTGTGCTGTCCGCCATCCACCCAATGTTGGCCTTGACCGTATTCTGACATCGTGTCGAGATGTGCTTCTAAATGTTGGAAAAACCACGCCTCCGATCTCACCGTCTGTCGTATTTTGCCTGCCCTGCCTCGCCTGTTGGTCCGATCCAGTCGAGCGATGACTCACCGGGTCGCGCACGTTGTCCTTGATCCGATCGCGGCAGGCTTTCGAACGTACCTCCCCCGCGTTGAGGTATTCGGCCGAGCGATCGAAAACTAGCTCCTCCGACCCGACAATCCACCACAACATCACATTAGAGAGACTTCTGTTGTTATTTATCATGTCATGTATACCAAGGGGAATCACGTCTGGACAAAGCAATACTTCATAAATGCACACGAAGTCATAAGCATATCTTCCGCCTTGTGGACTTTCCAGTCAAAAACATACGGTACACACTTGTTCGGCTGGTTAACTGATACTGACATATAAGACTCCATGGCGCAGCAGAAGACTGTCCTGTGGCAATGACAATGTCACCTGAGTTCAAGTAAGGTAGATCTTCTGTTCAGAACACAAGAATCGTTGTATATTGGTTCACGATAGAAATAGGTGGATTGCACTCCCTACCAACAGTTATCCAAGGGGACCCTACAACGTAGAGTTACAATTCAGTCAGGTTGTTTTTACTTATTTGCTCCGAAAAACTCCAAATTTCGAACAATCCTATCTTATTTGTAGTATACTCGTGTATATTGGGTACTGGTGTTTAAGCTACAAATATGGAAGCGCTGAAAACAACAGGAACATAAGTACAGGTACACACAGTGATTACCACAAACAATGACGCCTACGAAATCACGAGGACGTAAGATACAGGCTGACAATTCTCCACTTTGACAATCATAGTCTCAAAATAAAGAATCGGATGAGGTCAACACTTTCGAACACAGGTAAACTTGAGTCACCGGGAAGTCGGCGAATGTAGATGCACTGTGGGTGGTTCCGATACACAGTGAACTGTCTGTAGCAAAAGTTGCACATCTTCGTCTTGAACGACAGATTGTAAATCAGTTTTGAGATCCAATTTCTCCGTTCCTAGCCCACTTAGCAAGATAGTAATCTACCCTCCATAATGCACGTCAAATCAGGCCGGAAGAGTACAATATTTCAGGCTGGATGGGTCAAGCTGTGGACAGCAATAGTGACTCACCGGTAATGGTGCCAATAGTCCAACACATAATCTTGCGTTTGAGCCTGGATAATACCGTTCAGCATTCGGCCGCCTGAAAGTATCCAGCCCAAATGTAATCCAGCGTGCTGCTTAAAGGTGAACGCCTTAGGATGTTGAAGTTCGGTAAGTTTACGTGGTGGACGGTGTGCTACCAAGTTCAGTATGCACTTAGTGTCCTTATTGATTGAAACATCATTATATTAGGGTTTCACTCCTGTTAGAACTCGTCAGTAGTGCGTACACTTGTCACGGTCGGGGTTATAACTCCAGTTGCGTTTACAACAAACAGTCATGGTAACCACCGCGGTCACATACGCTTGTGAATGCTTCATGATAGTGTGGCCGGGATTCTAGTCCCGGGTCATGACAAGGATATGCACTACTGATGAGCTCTAATAAGAGCGAATCTCTCGTCTAGTGCTTCCTGTCGAAAGAGGCTGGTTGGAAAGTCTATGGAATGCAACAACCGAAACCGATAGTGGATGATGTGCAACCTACACCTCAACCAAATCTTCTGATACTTAGCAGTAAAGAAACACAGTGTACAAACCAAACACAGACGCAGAATCCGAGGTAATAAAAAAAACCAGCGCCACAAACTAACAGTTCTATTCCACAAATTCTAGCCAGCGTTCTGGATCCCAGCAGCTCCCATACAGTGGTTTATCGATAAAATTCAAGTGAACGGTTATTTGAAGCCAATGTTAGACTGCATGCCAATAAGTTTAGCGACTTCACATTTGGTCACACCTCTCCTCAGGTTAACACTTCACTACTTATCAGTAATACTTCATTAAAATTCAGTTCAAACTTTGTTCTGTAGAACACAACTTATCTCGGTCTGACTACCTAAAATTCGTGCGCTTATTTCTAGAGCCTGCCAGTAGCACGCCTCTTCTCAGATATCTCTTATTCAAAATTCTCGACCTCTTTCAACTTGGGTTGCTGCTTATACACCAATGACTCGGATCAGGACACATATATCTCATCTAGACAACGCTCCAGAAAAAGTTATACAATTAAATTGACGACCCAACTGTAACTGTTGACTTGTGAGGGGGGGAATTTTCAAAAGTGTTTTCCGTGTCTGTCCTCCCTAAACCAACTGTAGTTGCAAGCGTTCTCTGGAAGTGGCGCGATACAAGTGAACTTCCCACACTGTCACACAATATTTCCTGAATTACACCGAAGTTACAGACTTCCCAATCCACGGCAGTTTTCATTTCCTCTTACAACTTTCCAGATGAGGTGACAGGCGAATTTTTAGCCAAATAGCTGGGGCATATTTACAAGTGTGGGTCCCAAAACCACATACCACATACAGCTGTCACTCACCAGTGGTTAACGATGTCTGTTTGCAAGTTTTGATTGTTTAAACTTGTTCAGTGCGTGTCTATTGATTTTACTATCGTTCTCAAATACGTTAGATACTGCCATATAAATAAATACTATGTAGAAGCTACTCCAGAGTTGAGTTCTGTGGAATGCGTCCACTGTCTGTACAGCTGGACAAGAAATTTCGCTATGCTTCCACAAGAATATCGTTATCTGTCAATTTTAGATAGTTATCGCTTTCAACTGAATTTATACCTCCTAAATTATCTGTGAGATTTTCCAGAGCACGAGGTTTACGGAAATAAACCAAAGCTAGAGAGGAATATCCGGTGTTAAGACCCGAATTGAAAGAAAATGGGATTGAACTGAAATCGACAGAACGAGAGGGAAAATGGTAGCCAGTTGCGTGACGTTAATTCTAAAAAGAGGTGTTAGTAAGTTTCAGCATAAAGTTCGGAAGTTTTAAAAATCACCAACCTCCAAACCTTTCTCTGTATGACACTGAAATAAAATGGTTATCTACTATTCAAACTCTAATGATTTATATGTGTTGTCTTGTTTAATGTTTCAAACTAGTGCGCCAGAGTAATTGCACTGTATTGATGAGGTGGTAATCAAATAAGTTACTCCTCATTGTTCCTTTTTATGAAAGAAAACGATTTAACGAACACTCATCCAATGATTAGTTGATTTTGTCTTAAACGCGGGGTGATCAGGCTGCTCATTTATACTTCTCGTGTAACATGCTATGCAACAATATAACAAATGGTGATTGGTGCAGGTACCACAAACTGAGTGCATCAAACCAATTAAGATAATCACCAGTCACTCCTCGTCAGCCGTTTGTGACGACCGGTTAAAAATTCTACAGTTTACTGCCATTTCATTTGGGAATATCATCTAACAACTTGGTCAGTACTGCACGTGAACTGTACGACTGTGAAGTATGCTGATGGATCGAGTGAAGACGTCTTTTGTGGCGCGTTCCGTATGCAGTTTGAAAAAACAAGAGGCTTGTTTCCTCTCTGCTGGGTAGCCACGTAAGCCTATTCATTTGTTCGGTTTTGTTGTCGGAAAACAGCACACATAGGGACAACACCTGCCCAGAGGAATAGCAGTGCATGTTTGCTACACGTAACTAAGGTCCAGACATGAGGTTCGCTTATCAGGAAGCGACAGTATGAACTGATTTTGGGTCAGATGTTTTAATGGAAGGTTAGAGGTAGCAAACTGATCCACAGACATAAACATAGGTGCAACAGCCACTGAATAGCGGAAGAATTTTCGAGTTGAACTCAGTTTCACAGTAGCAACCAAGCAAGAAAATAAAGGGGACTTTATTAAATAGCAGAATATGAAGGGTTAGGAACAATCAACGGAATCCTAAATAGAAACATGTCAGTATGGATTTTGACAGTTGTCTATCAAATCGAGTGCCATCAGCTCACTTGACTTCGAAATTACCTGAAGTTCCAACTTCAGCCCACAACATACCAATGAAGCCCGGCTATGTATTTACAAAGTGATTATGGCAGCTATCGTCCCAAAACTGAGGATTTGGTCTATTACGCGTTGAACACCATTCACAATTGTTCGAAACCTACTGAAGTCACACATGCTTTTTGGCTATTCCACTTGAAAAGGAAGCACCAGACTGGAGTTCGATCCTCGCTACAACCCATCAGTGAAACACATCCTTGTTCAGACTGAAATCTTAAATCATACATGCGAGAGCAGTTGGATGGCCTGACCTGGTATGTACACGACACAAGAATTGTCACATCAAAACGTCTGGGCATAATCCATCGTGGGTGGTACCCAATTTGCTCTCCGATCGGCATTTCTCAATTAATTTAAAATGACCAGTTCCTCTAACTTAACAAACCAACCTATCCCGTAGAATACTTCAATCATCTGCACCAGCTGCGACTGATTATGTATCCGCCAAGAGGTACTTCACATCTTTCCGTTTTAACGTCTTAACCTTCAACTGTCAGAAGAACGACACTGGCTTATCAAAATAAGACAGGTGAAGACGACACCTTTGCTGAAAACAGTGGGACGTGATCACTTGCCAAAAATGGCAGTGTGTAACTCCTGTGTATTATGGTTGAAAATTATGTGGTTTTTGTGTTCAATAAGCCCAACGAAACAAAAATGGATATTTGACGGCGGGTGTTAAACAATTTCATTCACTCAGTCTACCGAGATGCAAGCACCAAGACGGCTGAGTAATGCGTTATGGCTGCCACAGCCGACTGCGTTACATGTTCGAGTTGTGTAAATGATGACTTGACAAACGAAGACAGTTACCAGTGGGTCATGGAATGTAACTTGTATTCCGTTAGTGGACCAAAACCGTCGTCGTTTATGGACTGTGTAGCTGGAAGCTTCCTAAAAGGCAGTGATGCGAATGTATATGTGGTTCGAATGAGTTACCCGTAAGGCACGAACGATTAGTGAATCGGGAGAGTGTAAATCAGAATCAAGCCGATTTAGTGTTCGTTGAGACTCGTTTTCGTTTGAAATATGTAAGCGCTATTTACGGTAGACGTTTGAGGTTAAACATCTATGCACTTCTCTCCCTTATGGTTGTATAACTAGTGTTGGTCATTGACGTATGGCTATAGATCAATATGATAGCCTTCCAATGCACGTTAATGATGATTTTTTTATTTTCTGAAGTACAAAAGACGTTTTTCTTTCCTCATTCAACTCAGGAATTGTCACAATTTGGGGGTAAAATCCTTTAACAAGCGAAGAACCCGTTATTGTCCTCCAACATCATAAAACCATTGCACACCTGACGGGTGGGAAATACTGTCGTATCCCATACAACCTTCGCAAGTTAAATCTTTTGATAACTTTTACCATATTCCCGGAGTGTTCCAGTAAGGTGAAATTTGATGTGAAGACATCGAACAAACACGACTGAGCATTCAACTGTATTACAAAACAGTAAACATTCAAAATCTAAACTGTCCCTAGCCCGCCTACGCCGGGCTCATGAAGAACTCAAAGTAATCCTACTAATTAGAATCGTTTCCATGAAGTGTATCTAAAGCAGTCTATTTAAGTGTGGGTCAAAGCATACTAAATTCATGGATTTTCGAGATCATTATACTTTTCGTGAGCAGACCAAATTTCACCGAATGTATAGCTGCCTAGCGTTTGTCAACACTGTTTACAATGCTCTCAGAATGATTCTGTTGTTAGGAGAGGACGTCATCAAAATAACCTAATCAGGTCATCGGTGACGGCTAAAGAAATCGTGCATCATAACAAACTAATCAGGCCATCGGTGGCGGCTGACGAAATCGTTCGGCATAACAAGCTAATCAGGTCATCCGTGACGACTGACGAACTCGTTCATCAACCAAACGCTAGCGTGCAAAGTTTTCCAGTTGAACCAACCAGGATGGGGCGTGAATGTGGGCGTAGGTATCGTTCTAGCCCGATGAACCAATCAGATTGCAACGGGTATGGAAATGACCATACTGGACCTCCTAACCGCGAAGTGGCATAAACCACTGGACATTGGTTCAATGTGTAGTTGGCTATATTTGGCGACTGATTCATGATATATATTTGCATGCATTTCATTCATTTGTCGAACAGGTAATTGTCATTACATGTTTTCTGCGCAGTCGTGTTCTTCCTGACTCCGCGCTAGCAGTCTGGGTGAAGCTGCACAGCAAGGGTTCGAGTATAGCTTTCAAGCCAAGATAGAACGTTTTAACAAGAAAAAGGCGCGTTACTTCACCTATCAATCGTGTTCGGAACTGCACGACAGAGTCTAGATTAGACTTCAAACGACCAAGCTGGAAGTAAGGAAGTCGAACATTCATGTGTCAACGAACACTGAAGTGAGGCTAACTTTTCCGCTTGTCTAATACCTACCGGTGGTTGCTAGTATGCAGCCACTGTGAATTGCGTGTGGGTGGATAACATCACTCCTGATTCTCACGGTTGACGGCATCCGATTCGGACTAGCCTGTCACAGTGATCGAAGCCAAAGGACCAGGCGTCCTTTGGCTTAATCATCAACGCAATTGGCTTGCGGTGCACAAATTGCGGTACCACCCACACACCACATATCTTGTGTAAACCTGAAGGAATAAGACCAGTAGGTGTGCAAGTGATTTACACACACACTCCAATGACTGATCTTTACAGCTGGTGACGTTAGCAGCAGATTTTCTCACGTTCTGCTTTACCTAAGATGT
The DNA here is from genome assembly GCA_008508345.1 of Paragonimus westermani. NCBI lineage: Eukaryota > Metazoa > Platyhelminthes > Trematoda > Plagiorchiida > Troglotrematidae > Paragonimus > Paragonimus westermani. Next base: position 21,246 of record QNGE01004363.1, read on the forward strand.
GACCATTTAAAAAATCAAAATGTCAGGTAATCACGCAGTCTGATCAAACTGACTGCCACAAACAGCTGGTCCCAACGACCGCCACCAAGACGGTGAATGGTTGTTTCGACCTTGGTTCGTTTCAGAAGCACCACGCAAACTGCACGACCGAACGCACACCCGTAAATAACTGGCGAAGTGGTAGGACATCAAAGAACTCTAGACCACACACCAAACCACTGGATCATCAAGACTCGACCGTCGCTGTTGCCCGAAGATGTGAATTACTCCTCTTAACTATTGCATTCTGTTCTCCTCATAAGTTAAAATCGATGATCCGTATTTTTTATGGTCGGTCTGTAAATCAACAAACACCTATGACGATTGATCAATAACACAGTATGAGAGAATGTAAGTGTACAGCTGACAGAAGTAACTAAAAAGGACTAACCACCCACAAAATCAGTATGGTTCCTATTCAGTTATTCTATGCCGTGGTTTCTCACATTCACAAGTGGATGAAAACGCAAATGGACAGCGCGAACCCCGTAGTTTCATGAATTCATCTTAAAAGAAGAGATCCAGCATGAAGCCTTGTGCACTCGAATGTATTAGTCATCTAAGGGCGCTGTTTCACAGCTTATTTAGCAACTTTACTACGATAAAGCATTCGTTGGGGAGATACTATTAGATTTCTCAAATCTGTTTAGAGGTAGTTTTAATAATCCCGGTTCGAACTCATGATCGTATGGTTTTTAGTCAACGTAAGTACCATTGAGCTTCCGCTAGTCCAAAGGCACAAAGGTATTCCAGCAATAGTTAAGGTAACTGTTGTAACTTCCACAGAATTATTCCCGCCCAGGCAACAGACTAACGACTTCGTCAGGGTTGATAAAGGGGCCGCAGAATGTTTCACTGATTCAGAAAACGTTGTCAGTGCACTCGGTTTCTTTAGAGGACGTTAAATGTATGTCTTACCTACCTATTCGAGTAGAAACCGCTAGGAAAGTCTGACTGCTCTGAATTTAGTGGGCGACGATTATCATACACATGGTGTGAGGTTAGTTCGAGATGAATATTACATTCCGAAATTAGGTACCCTCTCTTTTGCAACAAGCACGCATGTAGGGAAAACGCACGACGATACAAAGTGCTTAGCTTCAGGTGGGCTTAAAATTAATCGTGACAGGTACCACGAACTGGTTTACTGGACAGGTAAGCGCTTGCTGAAGAGGGGCGATACTTCCACCCCGAAGTGTGTTCTCAATACGCTTTGGTAAGCCATCACAAATCTGTTGTGATCAGTGATGGTCATCGCGTGTAATGAATCAGTCAGTGCTATAAGTGTAAAAGCTATTGACACTGAATTTCAACCTTTCTGATCGCATTCATCAGTATGGTAGGGTGTCTATGGAATGTAACTGTCGGTTTAATCTTCACTTATTCTGTTTACATTACTGTGTTTTGTGTCGCAACTGACGTGTGTATACAAAATGGTACTACCATCATGTTAAACCTGTACTGTGATTATGCCACTCGGATGCGTAACTCAGGAGAGCTGCATTTTAATAGCTACATAGTTTGTCGTTCCATCATTGCAGTGACCTAATTAACCCTTCGTAATTTTATCTGTTATTCAAAAGAATTATCCAACTGGCCTAAGCCTACAAAATATTTACTGAGGATTATAAACTGCGGATGAAAAATACGTTCCAAACGTATATAATACACAGAGTGAGCCGACCTACTCGCGTTCCAGTCAGACTTTTTCGATCGATATGGCACGTTTCAGCTTCTAAGTTGTCTAAGAAACACAGCCTCACGTAGCTGAGACAGGTCAGTTTGTTGTAAGGCTTCACCATACGAGACAATCTGTGATTAAAATTCACTCAATTCATCGGTTATCCAAACCACGACACTATGGAAGATCTAGCAGGGAACCAAAACAGATGTCGCGTTAAAGATACCGCATCAGGATTGGACAAACAACCTCAATGTTGCTCCTTCCGTTATTCGCTAATTTCTTTGCACCAATTAACTTACAGCCTGTGACTTTGCATGTGTTAACAAGATCAGCCAGACAGACTGTGAGTCCTTTGAAACTGTTGTAAATCCATAAATTCGGCTTCTCATCTCACGAATATGAACTACTTACTGCTACCAGTACCAGGTTTTCGTACTATTTGCGTGGGAGGTTCCAATTCAAGTATGATATTTGGGGCTATTTAGAAGTCCCTAATTCCGAGTATTACACAATCTCACGAGCAATCAACGCAGATATGTTTAATAAGTCCCAATTTGTCTGAGTCAATGTTAACATAAATGAGACGCATAGTAGATAAGTGGAAAGTCACCCAATGAAAACCATCTTTACAAATTTCATAAAGTTCGAAAGTCAACTTGCCTGAGAACTCGTTATCTATGAGGCAGACATGACGGGTACTTCCTAATACTTGAGTATATCTAACACGAAACTGTCTGTATTTCAGCACTCAACATTTCCATTCAACATAGCATGAAGTTACTCAGGGTAGCTAACACGCCTAATGTGTGTATAATCACGAACTAAAAAAGAACGAACGGTAACAGGGTTGAAGCACGACTACCCTACTTATCGGTGAAGTTAGCCAGTTGTGAATGGCACATAATTTACCTTATATATGCGTTCGGTTAGTCGTAGCCAGATTTTCACAGTATAAAGCAGTCATGCATGAAGACAGAATAACGCAGGGCACAATCTTGAGCGAACATCTTTCCCTTACAAGATACACCGAAAGCACTTTCTAACTGTAAACTGACCGACTATACAAATGTAGAAGAAGCATATTATGGGATACAGCGTGATTTCAATAAGATAATGGATAACCACAACAGCAGCTTTACTCATAATTTACTGGCAGGAACTGAGAAAAAGCTCGTGAGTTGAAAAGTGATTGTAAGTGACTGAGTTCGGAGGATTGAGAGGGCGGGAACGATCAAGTCAGTGAACAACCAAAAAGCCGTCATAAGTTTGTAGCTGCTAACAATAAACTCTCTTTGAACTTTTCTCATATAACTGGAGACTCATAACGAACACGCGCTCAGACTTTTATGCTGAACGTTTTTGTGCAACCTAAAACAACCTGAACTCTCCAACCGTCCATATTGTTCGCTTGTCATAAACTATCGGTTAAGTAACCAGTTAGCAAACGAGAGCAGTGAAACAATACGACTGGTGAAGCCAACTAATCAGGCGGCATATGGAACGGGATAATTTTGCAACTGTCTGTGTGACCTTGATCAGAACAGGTCATAAAATGAGTGTGACATGCTTACTTAAGGTTGATCGGAACTGTATGTGATTTACTGAGACTGTTGGTGAGCTGTGAAGTAACAAGTAGTGTTGGAACACGTGCACCCGGTACGATTAAACATTTCCCACTGCACACCATTCTGAATACACAGTTGATTAGCCTGATCTAACCTATCCACAACAGTAGGCGAATAGTCACCGGTGAACTAACCATTGACTTAATCAGTGAGAAAAGCAGTAGGTCGTTGTAGTGCTCAGGAAACCTAATATTCAAGGTGAAATGTGAAACTTGATCATTTCGTAAAATCAGGCGATATCTCAAATAAATATAACGCAGAACGAGCAGAAAATGGCACAGGGTTTCGATGGCAACGAAACAAATTGTGACAGCATTGTGCTTCGAACAGAATTCATCCGACTTATTCGGGTAGAGAGGCAATACTGACAATGATGAGCGGATGTTACAGTCATGAATTCTATTCTATGAAGCCAAACCACGGACAAAATCTGAACACTAACACTAACCCATTGAAGACCTTCGTTCAGTTTGGATTAATCAAATGGACTGAGACCACGTCGTTGTTCACGCCTAGTTCGCTTTATGGTTTACCCAGACCTCATTCGCTTATTAGCGCAATGAACACATGATGATTGAGTAACCGGGCTGCACGACATCCTCAGTTAACCAACACTGACAGACAGATTATATAGGTTGTAACGATGGCCTGATTCAAACGAGCACCGGAGAGCAGTCCTTCGAAACTCTTGAAAGGAATTCTACCCCAACTGGATATTAAAAATACACGAAAAATAGGTTGCCGCCAATCCACCAGAGCTTATGAACAAACGCCGACTGATTTCTTCAACTCTGAATAGGATAAAGACCGTTGTGAATTGAAACGCAAAGTAGCGAACAGTCTGCGTATGGTCAGCGAAGGTAACCCCGACGAACAAGCCAACAAGATGGAAAACGCATTTTTACCAGAGAATAGTCGGATGTTGCTTTTCATGATAAGTGGTCGCACTGATCTTCGATAAGGTCATAGAGAGATTACATGAGAAAAGATGGTCAACTACTGCACAGTTTGCCACAGAGAGTTGATAGTGAGATTGAGCATTTTAGGAGATAATTCAAATGGTTTGAACATATTCGTTCAGATATAGATTATGGAAGTAAGGTGTTTTATCAATGGTAACCCCGAGAAACCTTACTGGAATCTGAGGCAGTTTTACGGATAAGAATATCAAAGCACAGTGGAGCTCCAAGCTCGGTCCATCTATTTCTGGCCATCACAGTGATGGGAGGTTGTTGTCTGATCCTATCACACTCCTGTGTTCTATATGGGAAACTGAAGAAGCGTTTATTCGTGGTTGATCAGAGATACTCACCAGTACCACATCATGGCGGTTTTTGTGGTACAGAGTGAGACCGCATCGACATTGGAGTATCGGCACTCTTTATCCCAGTCACTTTCTGAATCTAAGGGCTGCTACCGCCTGGTTTACCTTCTGGGGTTGCTTCCACAGCAGAGGTGTTCCAGTGGAATATTTTTGTGTTGCAAATATTTGATGCCCACTATGAATTTTGTGAGCGCATTTATGAGCATCTACCTCGAGCTCTGTCCATCGTAAGTGACGTTTGACAGGAGTGTGCGATCTTTCTCTCCTTCAACTATGTAAAAGATGATATGCGGAAACCAGTGGTCGGAGACTGCAGGAACTTTAGGTTAGTTTTTGTCAGGTAGTGAGCTAACCGATATAAGAAGTGTGAATGTTACTGTTTTTGATTAGCTCATTTGTACAAAACATGCAGACTGCTATGTCTGAGTTAAGACAGACAGGAATGATGTGTATTCTAAACCTTCAAATTGTAGTATCGTTACAAGAGTGAACTGGTCTTCACCTCAATTTTTTTTATAAAAAGGAAGCTTGAGAGAGTTGCTTGTTTCAGTTAGCACAGTGGCGTTACCTTACTGGCTTACAATGTTACTGACGGCGTATCTATGGGGGCAGTGGGGTAAGATAGTGTGCAGATCTTTTCAAAACACTTCGTAGATCACTTGAATGCCAGCTGGTCGTCGATGTGCAAAATGGCTCCAAAGGACATCAAAAGCTGGTGCAAACTCATAGGGAGGCAAATAGTGAATACGGTCAAATAACGAACCGACACATCAGCAAAAAGCTATGTGTCACTTCCATCAATATGTAGCAATGAATGACCCACAGGTGGATGGAAAAGCTGCTTAATCTTCATCATCACATGGTTTCGATTTGGATGGAACAGTAAATATACAGATAAAACGGTCGAGAACTCATCCAACCTTGGTGCTGAACACTACGGCCCACAGCCGTGCGAACGTATCATGTGACTCAAAGACCAGTAATCTGATCAACACAGTAAGCGCTTACTTGTGAATCAGTCAAATCACGCGAATCAAGGTGCGTTACTTGGCCTTCGCCCTTTTCTTTGCACGCTTCTTGTGATTCCAAATGTGATGTGGGTGAACAAGGTCGGAAGATCAGATGGTGCACATCATTTGGCGTGGACGACGTGTGCTTGTTGACGGTCTGAATGAAGCAATCAAGCAAATATGATCCAATCGTTAATCGTGTATCACAACGATGCTCTAATGTCAAGTGTGATGATGGGGTGATAAGAATCACATTGCATCAGTCTTTCGTGTGAAGTCAGTTGACACTGAACAAACCGGGCAATCAAGTGGGTAGCAGTAGTAGCTTATTGGGGAAACAACGCCCAACTCGGTCAGACTAGAGAGCCAGTGAGCGTAGAGCGGACAACACACAAGGACACAGTAAGCCGGAGTGAATATGGCAGGTTACTGAACCAATAAATGCATACAATTGGGAAGCAGCGAATGAGTGACTAGTTAGCGAGTAACTATGCAGACGGGACACGCCCATGAAGTTGGTAGAAATGCGGGTAGAATTGTTCAGTCGTGAGTAACTGTAAAGAGGGGATGAATGAGGAACCAGATTTGAAACGAGGCTATATTTCTACTCACAGAGTACGCAGTTGTCACGTGAATGTGATCTATAGACAAACAGAAGTAGACGGGACGGGGGTGATTTGGATCGACCACGTTTCATCTCGGTTCACATGTCTGTACAGAAAGAAGAAAGGTTAGGGTTTAAATGGTACTGTCTCAGTGTTGATTGAGGAGTACAATCAGCTGGAGAGCTTATTGAAGTCACCGAAATTTTGTTGATCGGAGGAAGTCTACAGTGTTCATGTACACTTGATTCTTCGTTGGACGGTGATGAAAGAGCGTAGAGTGAGAAGAGGGGAGAAAAAGGAAATAACTTCCGTATCAGAGTTTATAGGGAATATGGAAGCGTGAACCGAAGCAAAAACAAGGTCGAAGTAGAACACGGAAAGAAAAATACATTTAAAGATAAAAAACATACACTTCAGAAAGTGTTGCCTTGCTGGCGCTGAAATCAAAGATCGTAGACCACTTCAAAATTGTCCAGACGGCTAAGCCTTTTAGAGACTTGAACTCGACTCAGAAATGTGTGCAAAGTTTTCTTTTATAGTTGTTAATGGATGGTGATTTCCTCGCTATCAAGGCGTGACTTGAAAACACGTCAAGATATTGATAAACGGTTATTCTTGGGTCTTGCCAAAAGATGATGGTTGCCGGTATTTCGTCTCTCACAAGAGTGGCCAATGTGCATCACATTACACTTACAGGAGATGAATAGAAGTCAGTGTGGCGTGGCTCAGTGAAGTAAACTGTCAAGATCATATTTACGATATTCCCTTTCAGCAATACCATCCTTTAATCACAACACTTTTACGGCGTCAGCGTACTGCAACACCGGGAAACTCACCAGTTGTGGCAATTCAGAAACAAATGCTAGAACCAACAGCTTGCCCAATATAGAGTACTGAGATACACTGCTACCTGTGCAATGTTAGTCAGAAGCAAACCATTGAAAATTACGTTGAAATATCGATCTCTAAGGTATTGGAAGACCCCTACAAGTGAGGGGCCGTGGACCCCATATTAGTAAAATTTCATACTTAGAGTCGACAGTTTAGAGAAGACTAGGTAGAAGATATCTACATGCTTACCTCCATCAACCTCTTTAGACCAGTGTCCTTGGCTTCCAGCAGTCCAGTTAAGAGCGTAAAGCCCCTTGTCATTCATGTTGGTTATCGGACAACAATGCGCGATGTACAAAGTGAGGCCTCAATTGGTCGTCAATTGTACTTTTAACGGCTTTGAAGACCGCGGACAACAAGGCAGTTTGTTGTAAATTGTTCGGTATTGCTCAGCACCACTGAGTAAGGCACACCAGTGTCAAGCGATTTGTTATCGAGAAGCCTTTTTAACTTCTACAACACGATAGATCACGTGGTAGTTATAGTCTCAAGGTCAACAGTAGTATCACCACTAGTGACGATTGGCTGAGAACACAGACGTTAGTACACCAAATCCCGATAACATTAGCCCCCTCCAGATCAGAGGTGGTGTTTTCATATCCACCATGCAACGGTAGGATTGCAAGATGATTTTCGGCGAGCTTAACTACAATGCGATACAGCAGACTCTGGCTAATGTTGAAACTATCTGTGGGATGCATTTACTATTGGCAATTGCCATTCTGCTCTGCCATCATTGTCTCAGTTCAGTTGTAGTAGTAACGGACAAACGACCACTCACTTGTCAGGTTCAGGTGGGACCTGATCGTTAGGAGTATCCTCCGAGATTGTTCCTATGGATACAGTTCGCTGGAACCAAAGCACAAGTGGAATACCACCAAGTAAACCAGACAACTAAGTAATATAAAGGTGACCAATCCAGCATTCCTCGCTACAACAGTCATTTGATAAAAAATGAAACAAGTTCATGTACAGAGGATAGTGGGTGAATCAAAAGCTATTGGTGAGGGCCAACGATTAAATTGAACAAAAAGACAGATGGTAAGCGAAAGTACGTAGCACAAATAAAGAGAAAAGGATTAGTGGATGTGCGAAAAAAGGGTATGCCAGAACCGAAGGGTAACAAGCTTACACTGGAAATCTCCGATCGACTGCGCAAGCACCACACACTTTGGGTGAGTATTTCAGTGACCTATGAAGCACCGAAATAGACGAGATTCAGCACTCATGTGGTCACCGGGATATTCTCAACTTTAGAGGGTATTTGATAGAAGCTTGTAACCACGCCAGCACTAATAGACCGAACAGGTCAGATCCACTTCGGCAGTTTAGTAAACGGCGGACGAGGAACATGCTATCCCGTAGTGGTCGATAAAACACCAAATAGATGCCCGGTCTACAAATTCTGTGATTACGGCAGATCTTTCAAGCCATGCACTAGGCAGGCGATCACAAGCATCGTCTGCTTCAGTGTTAGTTTATGTCTCATTAGATACGTTAGGTCCACCTCGACGCAGAACCAGCAAAAGGCCTTACAGGACACACTTTTTATAAGCATTTGGAAAGCTCGAAGAACCATCCACAACACACGAAAACTTTTGCAGGCGACTTGATGCTATTGACTGTTGGATTTGAAGTGAGTGGAAATAATGAAAACGCTATCCATCTGCTGACTCACAACTGGCATCTCCGTTCCTTCTGGCGCGTATGTAGGCGTGGCAACAACAACTGAACCACCGCACAAAATTGCACAGTTTTCGCGGTTTGCTACTTTCGGCCATTTGCCTCTTCAACAAGGAGGTATGTTAAGTAGGAACGTTCACTTCTGAAACCTCGCTGGACTGGGTTAAGAAGTGAGGTGATGTTCAGTCTCCTCTCCCATCAGTGTTTGAAGGAGTCTCATTCCGATAGTAGTCAGACTGACTAGTCGACAGTTAGCAGCCATCGACCACTTTTTCTTTGATAATGTGGAGCAAACGACCGTTGAACGCCACTCCACAGGTCGGCCTGCATTTCCGATGAACCTTTGAAATATCAAAGTAGCCGGATTGCACAGAACCACACAAGTTCATGTCCATCGGGTCCAACGACTTCTATGATGTTTAATTACCTCAGTAGTCTAGGGGTTGTAGCCCTGACAATCTCCATATCTCATAAGAAGAGACACCCCTCGTTTTTTGCTTCTGGATTCCCGAATGGAGCAGCGGGTTGTTTCACGAGTGCGCCAAAGTTTTGACCCTCCAAATGTATGTCTTATTGAGATCAGAGTAGGATGAGATTTTCAGGCTTACCCACAAGTAAAGGCGCCATGGTACTCTATCATCCGTGACGTTTTACGTATCTGGAAAAACGCATCGGGTTTACATAAGCAACGCTCCAAACGGACATGCCGGAGATCCTCAGGTTTGCGCACTGCCTATGCAAACTTTGTCGTCCTGCGGCTTCGGCTGCTTTATGGGGACTTGCTTATTGACGACCTCAGTTACAGAAACCTCGACAAACCGCCAAAGATCGTCCAACGGCAAGTTCGTTATATCCTCTGACCAACTAAGCGCAACCCACCGAACATTCCAAAAGTGATGATTGTGGCAACTTCGACTGTGTGGGGACTATGACACCGAGGATATTTATCGTAAATGACTGACTGGTTATGCTATAGTCTAGCTTAGAAAGATCCCAGGTAAGCCTTACAGCGTGTATACTCTAACCTCCTCTAAAAATATGTATTACAGAATTTGAATACAGAAGGTTTGAACAGGATAGAAACTCCCTGGGGTGAAATTTTAGTTCCGGTTAATTAAAACAGTCCATCAGCAAGATTAGTGAGAATTGTGTTGAAGATAGGTTGTGTGTAACGTTCATCATGTGCTGATTATTGGTCAATGAGGAAGGTGCTGAGAAATCCAGTTCACTCATCAAATGGTCAAATGTACATGTCACTGAGTCTCGAACGAGTTGGGGAAAGTTTAATCATGTACCACAGACGTTCTCAGGCGACACTCAGTGCATAGCTACGGCACTGTTTTTTTCACAATCGTGGCTTCCATGAAATATGCTGATTCTTGGCAAACGTAGTTCTTCAGCTTTATCTTCTTTTTGATTCAAGGTGTCCGCCGATTGACACTATAGCCGAATTACAAGTTTCAGGCAGTTCTTTCGATCTGTTGAGAGTGGAGTCCGTAGTAGCGCAAAACGTCCAAAAAACTGAACGTGGAGATGTCTTCTTTCAATTCTGGGTCTAAGCGGTGTATGGACACCTTAGGTTGTCTGGATTATATTTGACATCCCCACTCGAGAGGACGGTAACATCACACATCTTCCGATGAGTTTTCGCAACTCGGTTGGTATTTGTGCGATTGTCAGGTGCTAGTTGTTTCTCAAAGGTACCGTGCATTGCCTGGGGAACAGTTTTGCTATTGCGAGTGCATTCCGAACTTGGGATCCCCAAGGGGCTAAAGCGAGCTCAGTTTCATAATTCCGTGCCGTGAGACACTAACAAGACACAGCTGAAGCAAAGGAAGATTCCCGTATTCGCACAGGTGTCTGACGTTGTGGTAGATCATTGTGCCATCACATACATCGAAAAGTGTTGAACATCGTCGCCCAACAAGTTCCACAGTGAGTACAACTATGTAAAACAGATATCAGCCAAAACGGGATATGCATTCAGTCATCTGATTGGCATCTGACAGGAGCAAGAGTGCTTGAGATGTAAAATCAACGTTTAAGCCCAAAACTTCGACGAGAACAGTATAAGCGACACATTACAACAAACTCTTTTGCCAATAAAAAGAGTGGTCTGACTGAACCAGTGTCAGATCCAACGACGTTATGGGTGGATCGGACAGTTTAATTGTTGGATTCAGCATTACTAGTGGGATGACCTCAGAACGAGAGGACCTGTTTTTCATGGGTAGGTCATTAGTGAGCGGGCTAAGAAGCCTTGTGTTTATTCAACTTGCTTTTGAAACAAATTGTATTTGTCTAGTCCAGAAAAACGCACGACACAAAGGTCTCTGTACGGTCAAAACACTGGTCGTCTACCGCAACTCGGGAACATCAGTGTAGGCGGTAGGAAAATGCTTTCTCATGAACAAGGCGACAAGAAATGGACCTTTTGACCGACCCATTCCTTGCCAAAAGCTTATTAAACGGTAATCTAAGGTTAACCAACAGTGAACGTACAGAACCGAAGTTAGGGCAGGGATAGGATTACACTTTTGGTTGAATTCATCCCATCAAAGGGCACAGCAACAATTCATGTCTTGTACAGTTGAAACAGTAACAGTTTGGTCTCTGCGCAGTGGGATAGATTAGATCCAGCCAATGAGGTTGTTCCTGGTACATAACCGCTCTTTCCTCTGGTTACCCATTTTTCACCAGTGGCTCTCCGTGACCTTCATAGATTGTGTCCTTCAATCTCAATATCTTGCTAGATTTGAACACACACATATGGTGTTGTATCCTACCATGCATTTAGTGATATTTAACTAAAGTTACTTACGGCTTTTCTTTCAAAGAGTCCTTACGTTTGCATCGTCACTTTCATTCAACACAGTCCCCAGTGAGCATATAAGCAACGGCCCCAGGCTCATAGCTAGTAAGAGCAAGATGATAACACAGTGCCGAAACATCAAACAGAAAGCCGCAACACGGCAACAGCTCTCGTTTCAGACACTCATCAGTGATTCAAACAAACGTGATGTTCAAATGGAAAACAGTTTAGTCCACATTTCATGTCATTTGCAATGTCGTTCTTTGTGGTGTTAAATTGGGTTACAGGTAGGTAAGCAAACCTTGTGGCAAACACCAAGGAATAGAAGCATTGTGCTAACTGGAACATTTTGTTTCTTGTCAACACCAATAACAGAACACAGTGCTCCATTGATAAAGGTATGAGATCACAGTTGACAGTAGCAAAATTTAACTATGACGTCAGCGTTGTTCGCTTATTTGAAAGCAGTCGTTGGTAAACTACTTGCTGGACAACCAGACAAAAGACACTACATTCACCTTCTGCGAAAACCATCGTGACTTTTAGTAAAAGAGGAAATGTTTGTTAGACACACTTGCAGTTTTACTGAAAATTATGGATACAGAGACGGACCAAATTTAACGGTAGAGTATATGGAGGGAGAAATACTTACAGTTTTGTTGTCAGCTGCAGCGGTTGTTTCTAGTCGTTGTTCATTCGTACGAATTTGTAGATTTTGAGGATGTGTGGAGACGGACAGTGTACGATTAGAATGAATCGATTGAGGACTTGAGCGTTCTGGAAGGCAGGTAAGGTCTGCATGATATGAAAAGGAAAGAGTAAGATTTGATTTTCATCCATTAAAAAACATTAACAATACTGATCAATGAAGTTTAAACCCATCAGTGGTGAAAAAAGATGTGGCTAGCGTGAGAAGGAACGGACAGCTCAGACGGTTGAAGGAAACTGGTGCCTAGAACTCGTAGTGAGTCAACTTTTAACTACTATCGGAACAGGCTAATGTTATCAAAAGACGGTTTTCACAGCGCTGGACCGCATAAATCATTATCTACTTTAAAATATAGTGCTCCGTAGAGTGGTCCTCTCAAGAGCTGACAACTCACCTAGCAAAAACCAAGACTAGCTTCAAAACTTTAGCTTTCGGAATTTTCTATCTGCCTTGAAACTCCAGANCTTTTGAAACAAATTGTATTTGTCTAGTCCAGAAAAACGCACGACACAAAGGTCTCTGTACGGTCAAAACACTGGTCGTCTACCGCAACTCGGGAACATCAGTGTAGGCGGTAGGAAAATGCTTTCTCATGAACAAGGCGACAAGAAATGGACCTTTTGACCGACCCATTCCTTGCCAAAAGCTTATTAAACGGTAATCTAAGGTTAACCAACAGTGAACGTACAGAACCGAAGTTAGGGCAGGGATAGGATTACACTTTTGGTTGAATTCATCCCATCAAAGGGCACAGCAACAATTCATGTCTTGTACAGTTGAAACAGTAACAGTTTGGTCTCTGCGCAGTGGGATAGATTAGATCCAGCCAATGAGGTTGTTCCTGGTACATAACCGCTCTTTCCTCTGGTTACCCATTTTTCACCAGTGGCTCTCCGTGACCTTCATAGATTGTGTCCTTCAATCTCAATATCTTGCTAGATTTGAACACACACATATGGTGTTGTATCCTACCATGCATTTAGTGATATTTAACTAAAGTTACTTACGGCTTTTCTTTCAAAGAGTCCTTACGTTTGCATCGTCACTTTCATTCAACACAGTCCCCAGTGAGCATATAAGCAACGGCCCCAGGCTCATAGCTAGTAAGAGCAAGATGATAACACAGTGCCGAAACATCAAACAGAAAGCCGCAACACGGCAACAGCTCTCGTTTCAGACACTCATCAGTGATTCAAACAAACGTGATGTTCAAATGGAAAACAGTTTAGTCCACATTTCATGTCATTTGCAATGTCGTTCTTTGTGGTGTTAAATTGGGTTACAGGTAGGTAAGCAAACCTTGTGGCAAACACCAAGGAATAGAAGCATTGTGCTAACTGGAACATTTTGTTTCTTGTCAACACCAATAACAGAACACAGTGCTCCATTGATAAAGGTATGAGATCACAGTTGACAGTAGCAAAATTTAACTATGACGTCAGCGTTGTTCGCTTATCTGAAAGCAGTCGTTGGTAAACTACTTGCTGGACAACCAGACAAAAGACACTACATTCACCTTCTGCGAAAACCATCGTGACTTTTAGTAAAAGAGGAAATGTTTGTTAGACACACTTGCAGTTTTACTGAAAATTATGGATACAGAGACGGACCAAATTTAACGGTAGAGTATATGGAGGGAGAAATACTTACAGTTTTGTTGTCAGCTGCAGCGGTTGTTTCTAGTCGTTGTTCATTCGTACGAATTTGTAGATTTTGAGGATGTGTGGAGACGGACAGTGTACGATTAGAATGAATCGATGGAGGACTTGAGCGTTCTGGAAGGCAGGTAAGGTCTGCATGATATGAAAAGGAAAGAGTAAGATTTGATTTTCATCCATTAAAAAACATTAACAATACTGATCAATGAAGTTTAAACCCATCAGTGGTGAAAAAAGATGTGGCTAGCGTGAGAAGGAACGGACAGCTCAGACGGTTGAAGGAAACTGGTGCCTAGAACTCGTAGTGAGTCAACTTTTAACTACTATCGGAACAGGCTAATGTTATCAAAAGACGGTTTTCACAGCGCTGGACCGCATAAATCATTATCTACTTTAAAATATAGTGCTCCGTAGAGTGGTCCTCTCAAGAGCTGACAACTCACCTAGCAAAAACCAAGACTAGCTTCAAAACTTTAGCTTTCGGAATTTTCTATCTGCCTTGAAACTCCAGAAAAAATACCCCATTTGCCACCATGATGTACATTTTACCGTGAACAAATAATTGATTTGTCAGTTTGAAACTCCACGCTACTCTACTGGATTTCACTCGCACAGCGGTAGAAGCTACAACATTTAAGACATGTAAAGGTCAAGGCTGTCCAATAATTTAAGTTTTACTCAGTTATTTATGTAGGAGGTATCAGTCCACTAATCCTACTCATAGTCAATCGACATGCACCTTCGCGTCACGGGCCAAACCATCCCAAAGCGTTTCCTTTCAAGATAGTAAAGCAACTTGGTCATTTGTTTGGTGATCACAAACATTTGCTTGCTGACACAGTTAGTTCAACAATTAAATTCACAAACTAATTAAGGTAAGTGGGATCAGGCAACTCGGTTCCGAATGCCTATCTAATCTGGCCATGATTCACGAAGATCTTCGGGTCACACACGAAAACGTGGCCTAACAGTGCAGTATCCGTGAATTTGAGTGCGTACACGGTATCTGGTTTTGTTATCAAAATATCAGTCCACAGTGTTTTTCTTCGGGTAACAAGGTCACGGTTAACAAATTCTGTAGAGTAGACCACCACTGAGAAACGCTGAAACCAGACGTGGTAAAACAAACACAAATGATTGTAAGACAGAGGAGATATTTCAAACCAACGGTTGTATGAAGGGGTACGTGGAAGGAAGCTCAGATATCCACACACAAGTAGCTTCATATCAACGACGATGTGCATGGTTGGTTTCTGAAGGCTCACCAAAATAATCTACCAGTCACAGGGACAGTGTCTCGGGAAAAAGCGAGACATTTCGGAAAATATATCAGCAGATCAATTCCCGTGCAATCAACGAATGAATTTTTAACTATTCAACTTGTCACAATATTGATCCTCGAGTGTACAGCCGAGAAACGTCCGGTGTCTCAAGTGAGGGTGTATCAAACGGGCGTGTTCCAAAAGCAATTGAAAGTAACTGACGTGTAAAAATTTTCAGTTTTTTCGAACCGCTTGTATCCAAATTTTGGTCCCCACTCATATTCAAAACCTTTATGAGAGAATTATGAGGTTAGGTGGCAAGCAGCATATTATGCGAAAAGCCGAATCCACCTATTTTTGGAAAAAGTAAATATCCAAGGTACTTTAAAAGTGGTAGTCTAGTCAATGAAAATTTTGGGTGGCATAAAATGAACAGTATCAAAAGATGATTTATGCCCCCAAGATGATAAGAATGCTGAAGATAGTGATGAGAAGAGAGAGGAACAATAGAACGGTAGGGGTTCGGTCAAGAGTGCCATTGACTATGTCCGAATGCTAGGATAGGAGGATTTAGAGTGACGGTTATCAGTTATCGTGTGTGTGAATTTATTTATATGAAAGTTAGAGTACACCAACAAGAATACCAGAAGAAACGGTTGACTATGTTTATGAAAAATAAGTACTTCCGATCATTAGGCTGAATTATTTTTCCCATTCTTAAAACATTAGTTGAACCAAGAAAGCAATTCTAGTATGTTAGGATTTCTGTAAAAAAAAGACCTTCCTCCTAGAGCGGACAGATCCAGCTGATTTCCAATTGGAAAGTTTGGTTGCAATAATCATTACTGTTGTACCGGTTATAAAGACGGCAATGTAAGTAGAAACTGACAGCCGTGATAGGTGGCGGCCAGTTGGGCTACATTCTCCTCTGGACCAATGATGCGTAGCGACAATCGAAATTGTACAGGTAAGATTAATTGTGCGTTATTGCGGTTGGTTGCACCTGCTCCGATGGCGATTTAGTAGGGTTGATGAACGTGAGGTCCTTTCCCCGTGAATAGTTAGGTGATCGGAGTTGATTTGTTTGACGGATGGAGAAAAAATGTGAGGAAAACAATCCTTCTGTCTAGAAGTTTTATGCAAAAAGCAAGAACAGTTGCATAATTCGTGGCTAACACACCTTATCAACTCAGCAATGGTGTTCGTATACAATGAGAATGAAAACTGCAATGGAGGCAGAATAAGGCAAGCTATACCGTTACTCATCTAAGCACTGAAAATGCAACTAAACTATCTGCATGAATTTAACCAAACTACTTAGTACTTTCTTAAAAACATCATTCGCCTGAATTGTGACGGGAAGAAAGAAAATATCGACAAATGTCAAGTAATTTAATAGTGAGATATGAGATACCTGAAGCCCTGCCTAATGACGTAAGCAATTAGACGGACTCAACGAACGCTCAGAAGAACAACTCCATACACAGCAGGAGACAAGGAATGCAAACAGTAGAGAGAAATTTGCCTGCAAATTTTCTCAAGAGCCTAGAAGTTTCATAGTGTTACCAAATAGAGATGAACTTAAGCACAGCCCACGGTAGGCAGCAGTCCCATAGATCACTATAAGGATTAGCGGTTAAGTGTAAGGTCTGCCAAAATAATGGGGGAGCGGTAGAGCAAACGTGGAAGTATCTCTAGTCAGTGTAAAGAGCACACGCCGAAACCACTTCACACCAGAAGATAAAAAAACTGACAACCATATGGAAAAGTTATGCCAGTAGTAAACTCGGTGAGTTGAGGGCCAGTCAGAAATGTGTATGATACATCCCGACAATTGCCACGAATAACACGTGGAAGCTGAAAAGAAAAACTGTTGCTAGAAAACAGTTTGTAGGTCAGCAGAGTCGTTCGAATATAAGCAAATAATGCTGCATTGCGCCATATGGTGAACACTCAGCTATGGAGGGGTAGCATTCATATAGTGATGCACTGATTGTGTGAGGAGAAAATATAACGGGGGTTCAGAGAGAACCGTGAACCATGTACAGTGGGAATATGTGTATGTTTAAATACATGAGGGTCTGCGTTAATGGGTTCATGCTTCGCGCTATTGACTGCGTAAAAGTGCCCAGACAGAGAGGCGCGACTCTGTGAGGATATAACGCAACTATATTCACCGCTGCCGCACCTTTGGCTTCCGCCTACGGAAGAACGAGGTTACAAAAGGTACCCTCAAACAAAGATCACAACGACTGTCGAACGGCCGACCATGACCACTAGCGTATCATCCAGTATGACCAAAACATTTGCACCACTCCTCAGATGCTTGATGTGGCTCACATTCATGGTGCGCAGCGGTAACCAGAAGTAGTCGTGATTCTCTTAATCACTGAACCCCTGGGCCAGGTCAGCTCCCCATTGCCAACTGAGTCAGACTCCTGAGCGATGGGCCCCGGATGCGGTATTCCAGGAAAATCTTCTATCATGCTGCCTCGCAGACCACAGGACTGAGCCAGGGATTTCAACCGAGGTCTCTCAAACCAATCCGAATTTTGCGCGTGGGTACAAGATGTTGTCAATGGAGACCCGGAATGTGTGCACATTGATGGATCGATGCAGCGCCGGACGGCCGGAAAGCCGTATCGTATCGAAGACGATCGAACCGCGAGGCAACAGCATCGATGTCGCAGTATTTAATGAGATCGTCCTTACCGGCTTAGGTTAACACCAAGAAACAGGTGCTGGGTACATCTACCACATACGTTAACTATTAGAAAGTACACGGGGGCACGGTCTACTTAGCAGCTGTTGAGCACATGTAACGTTTCATAATAAGCGAACTGCACGGCATCAGCCCTCGAATCCTGTCCATACGCCCGTTACTCGGTCGAGGTAAGTGTGCCTCATTTCTCAGTGCTTATGGTCCAACTGTTTCAGACCGATGATACGAAAAACGACTTCCGTGAATGGACTTCTGTCGCAATCAGTTCTATATTGGTGAGTGATCGACTATTTTCTTGTGCAACTTTACCGTGTTGGTTAGGTGGGACAAAACAACTTGGTCTAGAGTCATCGAACCCCTCGGCATTGGTTCAGTCAGTGTGAACGGTGATCGCATTCTCCACTCATGTGCTACTCGCGAGATGGCTACCACAACCGCCAGATTTCAGCTGAAAGAGGGCGATATTACGACGTGAAATCACTCAAGATACGGTCGCTACCAGTGGGTTGAAAACGCAACCGTGCGACAACGCGACATTCACAAAGTACGTGTTCAGTTGTTCATTCGCATTTGCACGCCTGTATACTGTGGATCATCTGGACAGCAATCAGGAAATTCGAAGACGACGACGGTATTTAGGTGAGCTGTTGCCATTCGTCTCTAATGAGTTCTCGTACCTACCAGCTCCGAAGGCATGCGACAAAACCTTAAGAAGATCGTCGTAACAGCCAATGAGGCGATCGATATCCAGCCCAAAGAACGCCCGATCTGGTTCGGTGAAAACAATGCAGCTGACTTTAAGTTGATACGAGAGAATGATGTAACGTTTTGTTTTCACAACTGATTCGTATAATGAAGACATAACGGTCACACTCAGGAGTGTTTGCCGAAAACTCGCCGAATCGCTTTGAGGGTCCAATGACAAAAGCTGGAAAAAGCAGGTAGGGCTAGGCTTATCGCGGAAAACACACGAAGTCCTACAATTAGCTAAAGGCGATTTTCAGTCAATCCGTCCAGTCTACCAAAGCATTGGTTGACCTGGACACTGGCTCTTCGTGCACCTGACCAGATGACTACATGAAAGTCCCGTGCAGATATCTTGGTATCCTACTGAACCGACCAGTTACCACTAACTGGGTGACCGTGAATAGCCTACCACAACAAGATGGAAGAGAGTCACTTACATTCACTTCGGATTTCTCAGAGACGCAGAGGACTACAGGACGGCCACAAAATGGGAAGCATGTGGATAAAAAGTTGTTGGAAGAAATTCTGACGCACGGCGGCTCAGAGTTCGAGCGTACTTTGTTTCAGTTGGTTCAGGTCATCTGGGATCATGAAACGGTCTCTTGAAACTTGAAGGGTGAGTTGACCATGCGTGTGTTTGAAGGTAAGGGGAAGATGAGGGGAGAATGCAAAGCACTACCAGTTATCGGGACATATGTCTGCTGAGCTGCGCTAGAAAGGTTCCATCGGAAATTCTGCTCAGTCTGCATAACGCAGTCGTTTTGAAGACCAACATTTTTGGAGAGCAGTATGAATTCTACGCGAGCCACAGAGCCAATGATGTGACATCCGAGGCTCTACAGGTCAAGGAAACGTACCGTGAATGTAACCGGCCGCTACATGTTTTTTAGAGGAGTTCACCGAGACGTCTGATTTTGTCAGCTGTGGAGTAGAGTTGGCCGTACTTGGTGTAGTCAGATGACAAAATGTTGCACCTGGGCATGCAGGTGAAGGTGCAAACGTGTGGGTCGACCTCTGAGGAGATGACATTGTCACTGGCATGAAGCACGGTTTTATCTTCTCTACTGCCCTATTTAGTTTAAATTTAACAGTAGTGATAACAGTTGCTCATAAAATGTCAGAGGACGATGTTCAAGTCGAATACTGTACAGATGGTCGCTTATTAACTATTCAAAGTTTCGGTGCCCCAAGCGAGTTCCGTGAAATGCGCGTGCTGTTAGTTGCAGGTGTTAGTGCGTTAGTTAATTGTAACGAAGATTAAATTCAGCGAGTGGCCATGATTTTCGCG
This sequence comes from Paragonimus westermani, assembly GCA_008508345.1. Lineage (NCBI taxonomy): Eukaryota > Metazoa > Platyhelminthes > Trematoda > Plagiorchiida > Troglotrematidae > Paragonimus > Paragonimus westermani. The sequence goes on from QNGE01004363.1 coordinate 41,305, forward strand.
AATGCGACATCTAACATCAATCCGGATATTAACAACGGCAAGACCGCTTCTTTATTTCAGACTTCTCCGCACTATTTCAGACTTCTCCGCACTAGTGCTGCGCAGAATTCTACCATTTGGACGGCAATCTGGCGAAAGGTTTGTCCGTGGACGGGAAATCGCGAGCTCATGTGGCGAAGGCTAGCGCTGCTTTCGAAAGTCCTGAAAGACGTATCTGGAAGAACAGCAGCCTGAGGTCAACTGTCTACCGCCTAGTGACGCTGTCGTGTGGCCGCGAAATCTGAAAAGTGCATCAGGTGAATGTGTGATACCCAAAAAGTCGAATACTGAGACACCTCACGGGCTAAAATGAATACAAGACGGCGTTCAGTCATTTTCGCTGGCCACCAAACGAATTCCAAGGCAGCCGAAAACAAGCCAGTAAAATCCTGATAGTCAAAAGTTGTGATACTAGGACGTTAGTCAAGTAAGTCTCACTCTGTACCACTGATGATATGACCATATAGCGTTGCGATGGATGTGAGCTAGAATGCGTTGGCCTTCACGGATCAGTGTGCCACCAACGTACTTACATCACACTGTCAACGAAGTAACGACGGGTACGTTAGACACGAGCAAGTTTAACCGGTTAGAGATTCTGTTAGTTCGTACCAACCAACAATCCTCGACGTCTGGTGAATCCATTCCAGAAACCTATGGCACGTTGACCTTTTATTTTCTCTCATCTTCAGTCTTTTTGGTTCACCGTATGGTGAATGTCTTTGTGTATGTTCCTTGCATATTCTGTTTGGGGTGCACAACTCTCTCTCTCTCTATTTTCAAACATACCTTGCTTTATATTCTCAGCATCATCCTTACTAGGTTAGATCCTAACATAGAAGTCTACCCTTGTTCTTGTTTCTGATAGAAGGATTTCACTTTCCTACCAGTCTACCATCGAGCTAACCAGCACTGGCCGGTTGGATCAAAACGGTCTCCACTACCTCATCTCCTGTTTCCATCCTTACGAATTTACACTGGGTCGGTGGTGTATGAGTGGAACCGCAACCCACTTGCGATGAAGGTTGTGCGTAGGCGTCTTACAATTTCGACCATCGTGAGAAGTTAGCCTGAAAACGGGAGTCGCCAACTGTTGAAATACCAAGATATCCGGGCGATAGATGCAGTTTAGGCAAAATCGTAGTCGGCCTGATTGTGAGAACAGCAGTCATTTTAAACGTGTTTACAAAGAAGCTCCCCAAAATTAGTATGACCATTTCAAGAAGAAAAACAGTATATACCAGAGGATGGAACACCGGACCAAGATACATCGTTTGTCCGAGGATGCGATACAGAGAGTCATAGTTGTGTTAGTTAGAGGTGTAACCAGATACGTGTCCCGATTATTGGGCCTTCTGGCGAGATTCACCAAATCGCGGGGACCACACCAGTCTACATCATTTACGTACGTAATTACTGTAAAATTAACCGTATTCAATTAAAAGAACTTTTTACTTGTGTCATTTCCCGAAAAGAAATACAGTCCCATTATTCTTACTTCAGCATACCGGCTTACATTATCGGATTTGATCGAACTGTCTGTGCGTGAACGTATAACGAAGAGGGTCAACGATGGAACAAAATTAGGGTTTCTAATCACACCCTCTGTATAGAATATGGCCTCATTTTCAAATGAACACACAAACTATCGTTCTGATTCGAAAACCACAAGTAAACTGCCTTCGTGCCCGTGTCTCCAAGTCTCACCTCTTGAAGTTACATTTTACAGTATAAACAGAAACTGCTTTCCTTAAAAACTCAATGAACTGCGTAACCTAATGTTTCATATTTCCGAACCAATTGTATGAAAACCCCTCTTCGGACTTTTTTTAACGTCTTCAATAATTTCGCAGGCAAAAGATTCATCTGTAGCTATAATTGGCCCTCCAGTTAATTTTGTGTTCAGAACGCTGCTCGTTGTCTCCGATTTATTACTGGATATCTGATAGCGTCGGATGCTGTGGTTGGACTGTCTGATAATTTGATTATCGCCGAAACTCCTAGCCGTCTCCTCTGCTTCTCGATCGAATTCTGCATGTTCTGGTTTATAATCAAACAAACGGACGCCAGTAGTGTTGGCATCATTAAGCTGATCGTATCTTTTACGTTAACGATGATAAACTAAACAAGAACCAGTTAACCACCCGTTTGTCAAAGGTCCGCCTTACCTCCATTAGTTAGAGACCCGTTTGTTCTAGATAACTCCGGAGCCAGTTTAATTGATAGGTTGCATATGAGCTGACTTGAATACAACGATTGGTCCAGCTAGCCTGACATAACCGGTAATCCACGAGGGTTACAGCAAATTACGCCAATCACCACCAATCCTTAGTTCAACCGTCACATCAGCCCGAGCAATCGGGCGGGCCGCTTCGATCCCTTATCACCCAATCGGCCATTCGCTCCACGCTACCGAGCCCGTCGAGCAAAACAGTTTGTCAGGAGTGGATATGTGTACACGGTACAGGGGCACCGGTTTGTGAAAGTTTCGTGTGCGCTTCAGCTAACCAGGCCACGAGGTCAAGTGCGTGTTGTGTATCCACTTGCATCCCCGTCCAATATGTCTGTGGTTTTCTGAATTATCTCGTGTAAACTTTACGCTAACTATACCATTCATGTTTACATGGTCTAGTCCGTCTGTTTCATGAAGCGAATGCCTCCAGCGCCACTTCGTTATCCGATAAACGCATGGATGTTGAACGTTTTTATTGCCATTTGAGTAGAGACAAGAAATTCTTGATTGTCTAGCAGCTATGATGTTACAAACAAATCACAAACGAGACCAGTCAATCTTATTAGAAGCTTCTCAAAGCGTAAGACCCCTCGCTTTCCGAGAAATCACAGTGGCTGAGTTTAATTTACAGAAAGCAATAAAATACACACTCATTGGTCATGTATGAAGCGAATAACTCACCAGTGGCACTTAACACCTCGATTGTTTGTACATCCATCTTTCTAGACAAGAAAGAATGTGTGTCACCGATCGGCTGAAAGGGGAGAAGACGGTACGTGGTTTCAAGAACAACGAATTAACCGAAAACGAACATTTTTGTTTCCTTCATTGCTCCTAGGACTTTACCCTTCAGGAGATGTAAGACTTCAGAACAGATTGTCAGATACAGGCGTTCAAAATCAGTAAGGCCTAGTTGGGCAAGATGGTAACGATGTATACATAAGACAACCGATCCCAATGAGTTCGCCGAGCAGAAGAACTGATTATCAACACAAGAAAGTGAAGATTTTCGAAGTAAAATGTATCTTGTTTCTTCCATGCAATTGAATTCAATTCAATGTAAATCAGAAGCATCGATAAACAGATTGAGAATAACACAACGTTAGGAGCAAGTTGGAATACTCTACGTTCCAACCACCTCGGGTGGCTTTCTTCAAGAGTGTTGTAATCGGAACCAGATTTTGTTATTCACCTTGTGTTATTCTCAATCTGCTTATCAATAACATGTTAAACACGACGCCCAAAGTGTTTGACTTCATTCGCACTCAATTTGGTGCGGGTATTTTACAAGTCAGAAGTAGTTTCCCCGGGATAAATCCTCCAGAATTGTTTATATTCATAAAGTAAATGAAGTGTGGCGACTGGTTTAACATCCAGTCAGTGGGAACAGGTGGTGAAAATGTGTATGCCACTTTCACATCGTACGAAAATTTGCTCCTATTTGGAACATCACATGAAGGATTCAGTAAACTTTTATTCGGGAATGCGACTACTTATTAGTAGTAAACGAACTCCACGTAAATTACCACGGCAACAGTTTAAAACAGGCGGTTCATAAACAGAAGGACGCTGTAACACACGTTCACAGATGCGCATTACATCTTGGTTCAATCATCGATTAGTATAAAAAGGAATCGGTTGTAATAAAAATTGATATACCATCACATAACCAGAAAATATATAATAAACTTTCAGTAAACTTTCACTTGCACATCCTAAAGTACAAAAGCCAAAGTAACCTGTACGAATTTGTCTTTCAAACAAACCCAAATAAGAAGCCATTTTATAACATCAAGGTTAAAAAGTGAACAAGAATAACTGGTGGTTCGAATAATCACATGGACAGCGGATAAACGGGAGCCAAGTTGGCTGTGAAAGAACGAGGTATGTGTAGGAACACACAAACATGCACACGCAAACACGCGCATATCAGAATGGCAGAATGGGCGAGTTCTTTGGTCCAGAATAAGGATAACAAATTCGCTCCGGTGATTGCACTAAGGACTGATCGATAAGAGCGCACTTTTTTCTACCACAATCATCACTACTGGTTTTACCCATTCCGTGCTACTTATTTAGAACGAGGATACATACACATTTGTTACTTGGCTCCGTCAGTCAGAAAAAAAGGATCAATCATACAATAAAAGTTCTACACGATGTCGTTGGATTAGCCAGCTGGTCCACACTCTGGGCTCACGAGCAAGACAACTCCAAAATAAGAGTCCTGCTGCGGATGTCCATCCGAGTTCGTAATTCGATTGACCGCTGTGTTTGCTTTGTATACATCTAAGCGTTCTCCAAATGGTACTAAAGAAAAATCTGGGTAGAATACCACTATGGACAACTAGATTACAATTTCCTTCTAGGAAGTCAGTGAATTAAACAACCAGAGCTGTATCAACTACAAAACTATGTAACTGTTTTCAGGCAGAAGTAATTGAGAAACTGTGATCTCTAATTCACTGTTACTGGGAACGTCGACAGGTTCAGGATCACGTGAAAACCTGCCAGAAAGAACAACTATAAGAAAAAACAGACGTCCGAATAAACGTAATTACACAGGAAAAAACAGCAAATTAAACTAGAGTGTGACTAATTCATGGGTGGTTAAGTGATACGCTTATTCGGTTGTTCTGCGGAGCGTAATCATCTTCTCTTTGTGTGAACGAATTGATCTTTTCCCCCACAAGTTCCACTCCAACTAGGCTGATAATAAAGTAGAAGTTTTGCATTCCAGTCTGCTTCGCTTTGCTGACTAACTGATCAATTCTTCAGTCGCCTAATTACGCTATTTCAAAATGTCAGGATGAGTTGTTTTCGCCCCTCAAGAGCCAAAGCGATCACACTTTTTCTGCTAATTTTCACTGGCCTTCATGAGAATGCTTCGTATTTGACAGTCAATTTGTTCAAAAGTTCAGCCTGTTTACCTAGTGTGACAGATGTCTTCGATAAATTAACTTTCGCGTAATAACTCTTATGCATAACTTATCTCTCTCCCACCGACTTACCGCTTTATTGTTGCATACAATCACCTGTATGTTGGTAATACGGTTCTCATGTAATTTTCCGAAAGAAGTTACAACTTTTGTTCAAGCGCTTAGAAATATGCTCAAATGTAGTACTGCTTCTTATATGAGCATGATGCAATTGACGGCGAATTTGTTCCCATTATACTCATTCTCGTTTATATATTTTGAAATCAATGTGTGCGTTTTTCACTCGCAAAAAACACTGGCTGACATTTGCAAGTACATCATACAACAATTTCATCATTCCCTATACCTACTGTTTGGTTGTGGTTTAACTTTGAGAATGTTTTTCGATTGATCTTTCAGGCGGATTAACGATTAATGTTCAAATAAACATTTGCCATCCTATTCATGTCTCTAAACAGAAGATTGTCCTTGATTTGTATATAGTAGATAACATATATAGCGAACTGCAACAACCAACTAGGAAGACAAGGGTTCCATGTTCGATTCCCATCCAAACAGCATATGAACTAGTCAGCCAATCATCGGGCGGCACGAGACAGTTGCTCTACTGTTCAATGGATGCGGTTATTTAGCAGGAGCTTACATAGACGCCATGAATACATTCCTCAGAAGAGAATTACCGAAAAATACAACTCCTGCATACGTAAATGAAAATTAAAACGCGGGTCAAATTGGGCCTGAACAGTTGGAAGTTACTGTGTTGAGTTCAGAGACTTGGGCGAAGGCATGAGGATTGGAAATTCCTGGCTGAAAAGAGTGAACACCATCAGTGTCCCGCGTGTACGAACCATAGATACGCTCCCACATGTTTACACTGGGATATTTTATCTAAGAAACACAAAAATGATCATCTGGTCAGGAGCATAAATACACAAGAAGAGTCACGTGACTCGAATTACTCTACTCGTTCCATCATGGATGATCGTTGCATGTCGTAACGCGAGAACTGCTGATCCGGATTTATTTGTCCTCTTATTAATATCCTCATCGGATGATTCCAAACAAGGACGAAAATGGTTGCAGAATGTGGGTTTTTGAATAAATAACATAGTACAAGAAGATAGACAAATGGCATCGATTCGTGATGAGTTCTCCAGTTCGGCTCGTTGAATACATCAAGCAGAAGTGGTGGAAGTATCGTATTAAAAAGCCACAGTTAAAGCCCTATTCCCCAAGTGAAGTATAAGTACACTTCCCAGGTTTTACACAGTGAATTATCCGTCATCATGTGACACAGAAGATCACGTGCGACTCGACTATTATCAGGTTGCCCAAATCTAGAGAGACGGCTTAGTCGAGCGGTGGCCCGGACGAATAACGTAAGAGTGAAGTTGTGCCGAACAAAACAAATTTCGGGAATTGTTTGCGATAGGATACGAACTAGGCCAGTTGTGAACAAGTGCGATACTCCAAGCATTCAGTCAATAGATTGGTAGACCAAAAGGCAAACAAATCACGAAAGATGTAGACTTATTCTTTGACTTCACATAATCTCGCTCGCCAGATAAACAAGTCACAATTGGAGCTCGGATGTGTTTACTGTAGGAACGGGTCAACGTATGAACAAGAAAATAGTCCAGATTGTACATGCTCTGCAAGTGGACAGATGATTTATCGCCGGGAGTTGAGATCGGCTGTGGAGCGCTTTGAGTGAATTTTTAAGATAATCCTTTAGCATGCCAAATTTACCGCATTTTAACTACACTTTCGGCAACATGCTACGTTAAGCAATGTATTTTTTTTTAAATAGACCGTTCGATGCCATACGATCGATCACACACACGATTATATAAATATATGTATATATACATATATATATATATACAAACATGACGCAACCTGCCTATAGTATTTGGTGGGTTCGACCATTGCTTTTCGCAACGGCAACAAGGAGTTTATCAGATGAAAAAGACTGAGAACTCAGTAAAATAGGATGAAACAAAGAAGACAAAAATTATGTGGATGTGGAAAGATTATTAACTGCAGAATACTGTCTTGTCAGTAGAACAGATGAGTACGAAATAGGGAAAGCCTGTTGGATTTACTCAAAAGAACCTCCAGAGCCTTCATAATTTGTAACTTGATTGTATGTTGACTGTGTAAAGCCGGACGGATCAAACCAAGGCAGGCATACTCGAGATAGTCAACATTAGAATCCGCAAGCGTGACTGTGACAGCTGATGTCCAACCTCAAAAAAATCAAAATTATTGATAAATTGTCGGAGATTTGGCTGCATTTGCACCCAAATAGGCTTCTGGACACATTTTGAAAGGAAGAGATTCGTTCAAGTTTCTTGCCCCTATTGGAACTCATCAGTAGTGCATATCCATGCCACGACCAGGGTTTGAACTCTGATATACCTTCTCACAAAACAATCGTATTGATTACCGCTCCAATGACCGCACACCAAGAATGTACGAATGACCATGTTTGAACCATCAGCTAACGTCGTGTCTAACTTGAGGCTAACGCCGCAGCAGACAACATGGCTGCTTCATAAGAACATGCACCAGAGTTCAAATTCCGGTCGTGGCGAATTCCATCAAGAGCAAAACTCGAGTCTGGTAGAAATCACCGAAAGCAGTCGGCTGAACAGTCTAGTTGAAGACAATAAATCAGCCATCAATATAAAAATCCGGTAAGGTACACGTATCTCGCACGGATTCCACTTATTACCAGACAATATGGGAACCGCCTGATCGAAACATCTGAACTTACCCCTGGCTTTACAAGCACCTGCTGGAGTGACGTGGTGTCACACTGCCTGTCAGGTGGAAACTCCGGAACTAAAGGGTGTCCACTTGAGACATTCGAAAGCAAATAACGTGAACGACATCTCCCCAAATAGGGGTATTCACCAGTCGATTGCACCTGGATCACGCGGAAAATGAATGGTCATGCAAGTGGACGGTCAGAATTCACAAATGGTACATTATATAAACAAGCACTATGGGAAAATAGAGCTTGTGGTAAACTGATTATCTAAAATGTCAATTGCAAAGTTTTAGAAACACCTGGAAATGAGAATACAGGATGCATTGCGACAGAGTTTTCATGCTAACCGGCTAACAAACTGACATTAACAAACGATGCAAATGTTCTTTAGAAACATTGTTTCGAAGCGACTAAAAGCCGTGTGAAGTTGGCATACGTTATGAAATGGCGGATGAAGATTGAAAGTGAAAATGATCTTCCCGAGCACACGTATTCTATGTGGTGGGTGAGATGAATCATCCTAGTCAAGGAATCGATTTACGCAGCAGTACTGTGTCTGCTTTACGACACAAATGTTGACGGTCTCGTACGGAAGACTGTAGAGGTCGTACGGTTTTCGATCATTGATGCACGTGCAACAGTTCACGCACTCGTCCGAATGATCTTATCATCCAATTAAGTATAGTCTAATACAATAAATCAGTGAATGGATCAGATAGTTAACTGTCAAACATCAGTGAAATAAAATGGAAAACAACGAGATACTACTCATGAAATCCCAAAGTCCGAATAAGGTGAGCTATTAACATCAAGGTACAACCCACATCTTGTGAAAGAAACAACAGGATTCCAGGTAGGAAAAAAGTCGCACCTCGAAGTATACAGCCTCTAAGTGATTTTAACTCCTTCGCCTTATTAATTACATTAACTGTACAGAAAACTTAATCAAACGAGGGACACATTTGTACTACTAAACCAACAGAAAGCGCAGACAGTAGACTCTACAACTGACGGACCTCGGGAGTAAGACAGAGTTACCCACGGTAGTTAATTGCATTAAGCGTAAGAGGTTTCGAGGTTATGAGAATGGCCAACGCTTGACCTAGTCTGATATAAACTACAGACAAGTTTGTGTGAAAAGCGGACAAGCATAGGTCTTTGAACAAAAATACGTAAAATATACGTTACTTACAATCTCCCAATTAGTGACAATCTAGGCCTTTTGGACTCGACGAAAGAAAGTACTCCCAATATAGAACACAATCTAAGCGGGCCAATTTGTTCCAGTCAGCATTCACCGGGTGGCCGATCAGATCACATCTAACGCTAGGTAATGACATACCGAAAACTATCGACCAAACGGATTGTCCACGAGATCAGCTGACTATGCATGACCGGGTTTACAGACCACCCTCTGTTGTTAATTCACTTGTTCTCTGCATGTCTGATCGGCTCTCTCGATTATCACATCTTACCAGTTGATGCTAACTGTTCAGTTTCTATAAACCAACGGCACTAGTCAAAGCGTAGTTACCGAGATTGTCTTTGTTTTGGTTCAGAAAAATAATCAGCAACAAAGTACACATTAGCCCTAATAGCAATCAAGTATAAGAATAGGAGCAGGGGTGAAATCAACAAATTATGATGATGGGACTTGAATTAGATTTTAAAACCTCTCGCACAAAATACCACGTTATTGTTGGATTCACAAAACTCAATCCAGTTAAGGTGAACCACAGAAATTTACAATAGCTATACCTCAATCACACGTGTGCTCCGTAACTGCTCGGTCTGAATGAATCAAGAAGTCATGTGACGTTTGAGACCTGGATAGTGTCTGTATGGTCCTAGAATGACGTGGCTGTGTCTGAGTTTGCGTCAGATTTGCGGTGTTGAACAACCTAAAGTTCGTGTTCCCGTGTGGTCAGGAGAAACCGCTTACTGGTTTTGGTTATGAGGCCTTGTCAATATAATTGCAATGACTCGACTGGCGTTTCGTTTGAAAAGTGTTAACTCCGTTGGTTGGACGGGGATAAGTCTGCAAGTTTTAGTTGTAGCAATTACGCTGTGATCTCCGGTACATTACTATGAGAAAACAATGCCTTTGATGTATTCAAAACAGAAATATGGTACTTAGAGAGGTCACTTCATGTAAACAACTCTCTCTCCATAAAAACAGGAAATAAATGCTCGAAGAAAAATATCAAAACAGATTTAAACAAGCATTTCTTCATCGATTTTCTGTGTAGGTAACCCGACATTCAGACCAAGTGCGCTAAATGCAAACCACGTTCATGAAGCAAGCAATTCCTGCGGCTGTGCATACCGAGCATCAAGATGCAATCCACAACTTCGTGTTTTTCTCCTCTTTCAACTTACAGCCCTAAAAAGTCGTTTGCTGACTAGCGCTTGAGTGGATCAACAAAACTAAACAAACCGACATCACCAAAACGTCAGTTATGAGGTTCACCACCTCTCTTGATCGTAATACTCGCATTCACTCTAGCGTTCCCGTTGTTTACAAGTTCGCTAGTGTAAAAATGAGTCATCGGTGAGTACGGCATCCGGGAGCTGGAAAGTGCTTTCAAATACTTGGTTTTGGTTGACTTTGCGACTTAGTCAATATCATGCGTGTGACGGGTTATGTAACCCTGACGAGGTATGTTCTCAAAAATCAACGTTCCACATCGCTCACATGGTCAGAAGATTGTCTGGAGACATTTTTCATATATTTTAGGTGGCTGAACCCTATATAGGCTGGAGAATTTCAAATATCGTAAACTTAGATAGTAAGGCTATGTGACGAAGAACAAGCTAAACCATAGCTCACAAAGTCGTACTTCATCCGAGTCAAGAGCCCACTGACGTAAGCCAAGATGTAGTAAACCGATCATTTGATTAAGACAGTTAAAATTATCGATGAGTGAGTTAGGAACGGCTGGTAGTGTTTGATTGTCATGACCCACCTGACTTCTGGCCAAGAACGTTAGAAGATCTGGCAACTAATCCAGTTCGGTAGTGTGGATGTTACGGTCATTCAATCAAACAGTTTGAAAAGTCATGTCAAAGAAGCGGTGAAAGTCACCATAAAGCTCAGTTGCGGATACCGCCGTACTCACACGTAGCTGACAGACAACAAGATGGTGACAAAATATGAAAACCCTGACAGTATCACTAGGCGAATTGGGTAGGTTTCTCCTGCCTGGCTAAGGTCATCATGACCACTCAAGTTGCTGTTTAAAAACGCTACCAGAGGTGGCGGTTTGCCGCAGCCGATGGCGTAGCTGGATCCATACCATTCCTAGTTTCTCTGCTTAGTCTTTTATCACTAATTTTCAACGCTCTTAGTAATGTTTTCTTCTAAGATATTTCACGCCACTGTTGAGATGAGCGGCGGCCCGAGCCACAGTATCTTTTGGTCAGACCTATAGCTTTTAAGATATTGATGGTAATTACTCACATTTGTACTCAAACAATTTATGTCCGGTGTGTAACAGTCCTAATTTTTATTGTTGGAGTTGATATTTAGGAGTATTACGAATTAAATCCCCTCCCTTTCTTTTACATTCAGTCTAGGGCTTATTCTTATGACTGTTGTATGACAGTTAGTCCTGACTGTGAATAGCTGCTGTGATGCCGGAGGGATGATAACGCTGATTAGCCTAATAAAAGGCTGACCTAGTTTTATAGACGAAGCAAGTAGCACTAAATCACCACAAAGTGCACATTGTTAACTAACCAGAAACGAAATTCCTCGAGAATTTAAGGTTGCCCTGAATAAATCAAAAATTATCAAACCGTTCTTTTATAGGATACGATAAACATGGCATCAGAGCAAACTGACGTGGTTTTAATGACCACAACAAACTTCATTCGGAGTGAGGCTTGCCGAAAAACATTCACCTCCATAGGCAGTCTACAGAACGAACAAACTGTCGCTGGCACCTATGTGAGCATTTCTGAGTAATGCCTGTAGAACCAGCTTTGTCACCCCACCTCCAAATACCCAAAAATATGTTAACATTCTCTTAAGAGATACTAGGCGGGCATACAGTCCCTAATATACCACTGCCCTACTCCGCTGGGCAAACTCCACCATGGCACGAACGCCAGCGCGCGTCGCCATGTGATGAATCACTTTTGTCCACATGTGTACGGGTGCGTGTTTGTTGAGAATGCTATGCGTTCCTTTATGTGCGAATAAGCGATCGATTTGAATGTCTACCAACAAGCCGCCTGCTAGCAGCGCCGACAGAGACAGCTGCAGACACGTTGCAAAACGCTCTGCAGACAATGGTTGTCCACAAAATGGAGGACAGAAATCCTGTCCATTTGCGTGATTGGTAGAAAATTACCAGATTGTTAGTTTCGACTGCAAAATGAAGTATACAGTCATAACGTTCGAAAGTTTTGTTATGATCTACAGGATAGTGGAAGTAATTAGAATCGTTAAATATGAGCAGCAGCCTAGACCATTCGAGCGAAACATCGAAACAGTGACAGATGGTGCAAATTCGGCCTACTGACTCTGAATAGGAGAAAACAACAGGAGGTAGATTAAACAAACTCAAATATGTAAGCTCTGAAAATTTTCGGATTCAGATTTCTTATCCAAATGGGGGAAAAGCCAATCCATCGTTTAGAAAGTCGTGAGTAATTTGTTGAGTCTAAAGCTCACTGGTGTGAAACACGAAACCATCAGTCGATTATATAGCAGCAGGGAATCGGACCGGCAGCTACAAACAAGTCAGGAACTTTCGGCTGTTTTCGTTTTCTCGGTTGGAGGTTAGCAAATTCACTGGTTGAGGATATTAGGGATGCGAATAAAGTTCAGTGGAACGAACGCTGTCGTCTTCTGATCAACTAATCTATGTTTACAACATTTAATGAGGCAGGGGACTCGAATTTACAACAATATAGTAATAACCTTACTGACGATCAGGTTGCTTGTTTGCAAACAGCAGACAGTCAGCTGTCGACCACTGGAGTTCTGGTAGATAGTTTCTCTTGCTTTATCCTATTACTCTCCTGTTTTGATCATTTGGCTAATTCATTCCCATTGATGTATAACATCACCATCACCAACAACAGCAGCAGTATCTTATGCTTTGAACCGTATCTGTGGTTACACTGACTCGGGATGTCGTTGAGCTTCACTGCGGTTCACGAAGAGGTGAAGCCATAAACAAGCAGAAACGTATATGAGAGAAACGAACGAAAGGCAGGAAAACAAAACAACAGTAGAGTTTCAATAAAGAGACAAAGATATTAACAACCTTACGAAAGCCAGCTCGCGAGTGATTATTACATCGCAGACCAACGTCAGAACCGAAGGCTATTCGGATACGGCTGAAAGCTGAAAATGATGATGTTGACTGTAAAACAATAACATTTTTTGACGGAACTTCCAACCAGCGGCACGGACTATTCTGAACACCTCAATCGAGTGGACACCTACCAACTTTAAACAGCGGGACAGCTATGGCTTTCATATCCAGTGACCAAGTCATCTACCGACCATCTCACGCTTTTTGCTAATCCTCAGTGGCAACGCTGGACAATGCACCCGGCGGTAGACCTTCCGTTGGCAGTACGTGATTCAACCAACAAAGACTACATTTCCACCACATCGGTCAACAGTTGCGATTCTGCACATTTCGCAAAAATGCTCCGACGGATTGTCGCATTGCTGACACACACAGGAATACGATTAATTTATGTCTGCGACTGAGCTGCACAGAGGGGTCCCCAAGTGACGCGTTGCCGTCGTTTGTACTGAAACGCACAACTCAGTACAAAAATCTGTGAGATGCGCATAATTATGACGTCTGATCACTCTTATGAGTGTGTCTTTCCGACAAGAAAAGAAGTACTCGATTCGAGTTTCGCTGTTGCTAGAGATCAACCTTAACGAACATCCTTACCACTGTCAGTAACTGAACTCCAGTCCACCCGTTGAATACTGCTCCGATGGCATAATCGAATACGGTAGCGTGTGCATAATTTTAGTCACACTTGCTTGTGAGTAATATTCAGGTTAGCCAGCTTTTCAGAGTGAAAATACGATATTTCTGTTGTTAATTCCAATGGACTTCTTCCTGAGTGGGATTTCTAACCACAGGAACCATTAAACTGGCGATTCTGTCCGGTCTATGTGAATGCAAAGGCTTCAGTCAAAGATCAGGGGCGTGGAAATTACGTTAACCAAAATTCTTACATATTATTGTTGTTATTCGTACAGGTCGATTGAATACTTCAAAATGGGTGTGTTAAGCAGGCTGAATTGGGCCACATGTGAGTGAATAGTATGGAGAATTTCAGTCCTTAGCTAAGAAGGTACCTCGGAAGCAATGATCTCCCAGATATCTGATTTGCAGTGAAATTCAAATGGCGAAAACGTTCGGCAGTGGTTGACATCAATGTTTGACAGCAATTAAACCACGAAAAGATGAGGGAGAATAACCCTAGTTCAAAAACAATCAGGAGTACAGCAATGAAATCAGAGTCAGCAAAAGTATGTCAGAGTTCAGTAAACAATATCAAGGTGTTTACAACTGGCAACCCAGTGAGAGAGTTTCAGGCATCTACAAGATTTGAAATCATCATTGTCCTGTTTCATTTGGTGATCTTATTTCATTCACATTTTTCTCAACCTGTTCAGCTGACGCGTCTGTTCAGCAAAGTCCGCATGACAAAATTTTTTTATAGACCTATCTTATAAGCTATAAGGAATATAAGGTGAGGTGCACTCGTGTCCAGGTGTGAGTGTTCAAAACTCTTAGAACAGTTTTCAACACTGGGCGCAGTACTCCTGTAGTTCGAGCCCCACAGCGGCAGCTATCTGCTTCTTTAGTTAGTTAGCCTGGACTACAAATGAAAGTTCTAACAGCGAATAGAGAAAATTCGATGGAATCCGGCTTTCAAATGGGCTGTGTTTATCCAACGCGTAGTAGAAGTCTAGTAACACACACACGTACAAAATTACCATGTCTGAACAAGAAACACAATCTCTTACCTTCTCCAAACTTCCCCATTCGGACTTAGGAGGAGGACCAAGTAGGGCAGCTGCAAGCTTGCTGTCAATTTTGTGGAAGGCGAGCTCGCGTTCCAGCTCGTAATGTTTAAGACAAGCGCGCGCAAGCTCGTCTGTCTTCGATTGAAGCTGATGTGGACGGGTCACATAAGGGTTAAGGTGAGTTCAGGTAACTCGTGTACACTGGCTGCCTCTACTCACTGAATGGAACAGATCAACAATATGATACATAAAAACACACACAAAGGTAAGTAGTGCCTATTCATACTTCGGATGACTAACTTACTGTTCTGGGTTTTATGTGAGAGAAAACCCATATGGGCGTTACCTCAAACTGCAGATTCAAACAAGGAAGATCTGTTGTTTGAAGTTAAAATCCGTTTGGACGCATGCTAGCCGAATTTCTGTGTGGGTGGGAGAAACTAAATGTGTAGTGAGTCACCGACAGTATGTCTTCTATCAGCGGGTAAAAGTATAGTTTAAAACCCGCGTCGATTGATTAGTAGAAACCACTAAACCCATAACCGAACACTACGTAGGTTTTACCACCGGTTACTTCTTATCGAACACACCCTGACCTCGGTGTAGCACGACAACAGGTCAAGAAGACAGGAGCGCCTCTTAAAACGCAATTCACAAATGTCTACGAAACTAGGATGGACGAGTGAGGAATTTCAGTCAACAACAATCACATGCCCGGTAAAAGGTTGCCAAAGTCACGTGGGACAAATAAGCAGTTCCCAATTGCTGACGGGATGCTCGAATTGGCTAGGTGAACAGACAGTTACGACAGAGCAGTCAATTATATTGTTTCTGCGTAACCGTGGCAATTATCTTAACAGTTGAGGCAACCTACAGCTTCTCTCATCCGGACACTGTCAACTATAAGGTGAGAGCACGAGAGGGAGAGAACCAATCTCGATTGAATAAGATTAAAACAGCAGGATCTGAATGGATATTACGAGAGGAAGTTAAATTAATTGTCCAAAAATAAACACTCAGAAAACAGTGTGTTCATAAACTCAAATGACAACACAACTGAACATAAAATTAAGGCCAAAAAAATTTCCAATTTCAAAGTGGAGGGTTAAGATCCATGGATTTAACGGCGCACACAGCGCCGTGATTTCCAGGCCTGATTTGCAAAACCGATGATTTATATATGTTCACTCACTTTACACTTGCAAAATTCTATCAGATTTCTCTCTCCGGTGTTTTCTGGTATTGTCACTAACTGTGTTTCATAATTAGAGGGAGTGATAGAAATATGTGCGCGTGCAGTCAATGAAGAGAAGACAGCCTCTATCTTTTTCATTCGCAGATGTCCGAACATTTACAATCAACCGAGCTACACACGAACAAACTCGAAGCCTATGTTCGTTGTGAAATGAACACCGTTATAGGAACTGGTACCCATAGGTTTACACTGGTTATGAGAACGTTAAGGTTAGCAATTTCGTGAGAAAAAGAGCGTTCGCCGTTATTATTGTCAAGAATCAGCCTGTAGACACGATTCGTACACATAGTAATAAACTGACGAACTAGAAGCTGATTAAAGGCACAGAATAATTGAATGCTTGCTTCCCAATGTCGCTTTGGTCCCGATGAAGTAGGGATCTCCAATGTTAACAGTAAATACGCGTGCGAAGCAGACTTCAACAGCCTCGGAATTTGCACAATACATAGTCTTGGTTTTTCAATGTAAACGTTACGAACAACGTCGATCACTGCGTGAACCGAACTTACAGATGGTCTCAATAATACCGACACCCAACCTCCGGATTGTTTGTTAGAGTCCGCACAACAACAAACTCTCCTGGGTAACACAAATGAAGTACGTCAGCAAAAAAACCCGAAGGACACAATGTGCACTGATGAGGTAACACGGTCTCACTAAGTTCACCTCAGTAGTTCTACTCTTTAGGCAAAAACCATTTTGCAACCCTTGAAAACCAAACCAGAAAGAAAGTTTCCCGTCCAAAAAGTGTCTGTATACGGTACGAAATCCTCTTACAGTAAGTACCTCTCACAAAGAAACAAACTTTCCAATACCTTACGGAGTACCTTTTGGTTGCTTAACTGAACGCACCTCCTCTAGAGTGGACCAGTGCGAAAGACCTGTTCACGTACACATCATGGACGGATAACTGCAGTGCATAAATCCACTCGCAAGCTACTTCTATACATCACTCTGGCAAGATAAAATTTAACGGGCTCTAAACACAGACTGATATGGAGAATGAGCCAGATTCTACACTTTTATCTCAATTGATGGAATTTACGCCAAACTAACATGCATCCAATAGGCGTGGCGTGTGCCACGCCGTTTAGCGACGATCCTTTGTACAGGTAAACGACCTGCTCACAAATACACCGGTTCAGCTAGGTTGTTAACCATGGTTCGGTGAAAAGGTAGCTCCTTTCTCTCGGTGATACTGCAGAACCTGCTCCTGCTGAGCAACTTTGGTGGGCACAACGGTTGATCTTATTCAGCTAGATGAGAGTTATCCGGTGCTCGTCTAAGCTTCGGCGGCCTCGTAATACACGAGCCGGCGCATGATCAATTTGTTGTGTGACAGCCAACAATGAATAGTGTCGGTAAACAATTTGATAGATATGTTAATTGTGAGAAGACCCAGTTGTGCAATGTCTGAGCTTCGGCTGGACTCGAACCAACAATACGATTTTGGGGCTCATTTGTACCGTTGGTAGATTCCAATCTGAGACGCTTGTGAGATCCGGATGGGGTAGTCAGTCGTCTTGATTAATTGATGAATTCCATACGGTACAGTGAAATGGGTAGATAAATGGGTCCAAATGCAGAATTCCTAATCTCTCAGCGTGACTTGCTGACTAAGTTGTCGTTTCCCTTTTCCAATTCTGATTCGAAGTGCCGTTAAGAATTACCTTTACTGTATGGCTCGATAGGTAACTGTTCTTTATGGGATGATTGCTTCAGGGTTATAAGCTACAAGCGGTGGTTATCCAACTGAGGGCCGACAGTACACTAATGTACTAAGTAAAGCCTTGGTGATATTCCCAGATTTAACTAATATTAGTTGAAATCACACAATGCTATAAGAACATATAATTAGTAACCAATGACAGCCTTCGAGACGGTATCTCTCTCACTGTACCGCGCTTAGAACCGTCGGGTTTTATCAGGACAAAATGTCCTTTCTTTAGGACAAACACCGCCAATGAAGAAATACTCCTACGTTCGGTGGAAGGTAGTGCATGTTGAAAGAAATTCATGCAAGTAACTTCAACTGAAGCTAGAAATGGATGAAGTGTTCAGAGAAGTCTCTGGGTTCACGCAATTGATTAACGGCTGTGAATAAACACGACGGCGAAGTATTGACAAGAGATCAATGCAGGCAAAACATCCATACAATCCAAGCGATAAGACAGTAGATGGAAGCGAACTGTTAACAAAGTTCTTCGTGATTGGGTACAGCACCAGCTAATCGAGGACACAATAAATAATGAAGGGCTTCAAAGATGTCATAGTGAAAGACAATAACAGCAAGTAGGTAGCGGATATCAGTCTGCTAAGTTACGCAGGTAGGATCACCTCTCGAATCTGATCCAACAAACCAATGGCTTAGAAACCCTGCAGTTCATGACAGTTCCAGCCAAATAATACAATACACTGGTGGGTGCCACGCGATGAACTGAGAAAACACTGAAAACGCAACCGACTGACTTCATTGGGGCATTGTGTTACATGAGCCGAGAGACATTGTGGATGGTGATGATGAGGGTGTACACAATCGTCTTGATCGACCGCTGACAATTATGATATACCCACGAACGTCAGGCAAAACTGGGTTTTGGCCTGATATCTAATAGGATTGCATTTGTCAGTGCATATCCCTACCACGACCCGGACTTCAACTCCAGTCCATAGTCTCATGGACTAGCTGTTTCAATCAATCTACCAGTGCTCTAAAGTCAGGAACGGCCGAATCATTACACCAAGATGCTTAGCAATATTTGCCTTCAGGAAATGCACCCAGAATTCCTTTTCGAATGAAGCTGGCTGGAAAGTCAACATTACTAAACCCCCTAAATAAAATCAGATGGTTTACAACTTAAATCAGCCAACCTCCCAACTGCTCACCATGGCTGGTACACAGTCGATTGTGATACCCACGGAAAGCTTCTGAGACAAAGATGAGTGAGCTCAATTATCATACCGAACGAAAGATCGTTTGTTGAATATAAAATGTTTCGGTGCTAGACTTCTGTTGGACCATTCCTACGCCGTTGGTCGCAGGCGATTATGCACACAATTCAGGGGAGTAGCAGCGGATGACCTTGGTTTCTAGGAGCGTATCGACCTACTCTGGCCGAGGTATCGACGCGTGTAAGACACCAACTCCTTCAAAGTGTCTCGAGCGGATGCATCACACCAAAACATCGGGTGGGCCAGCACCGATTGTTGCATCGGGTTCTGCTGCCTGGGTGATGTTTGCGTTGTTGCAACTTGACCATGGCTAGCATGGCCAAAACTAGTGTCTCAAGTGATCATAACATAGAGGTTGAAACGAACCTGCCAGACTATGAGGCGACGGTATTTGCTGCCCGGTACGGCAGGGAAACGTGGACAATCTATTAGACGAACGAGCGAAACCCTAACCACCTTCATCCACGTGTAGCGTGTTTCCTATGCATCTGGCAGTCTAACATGATCTCGTACACCGGAATACCTAATCGAATAGATACCAACTGAATTAGTCAGACTGACACCTAGTCACTTTCGATAGACTGAGCAATATCTCAGTGAAGCGCACATCCCTAAGTGGCATCTCTACGGGCACCCCAAGATACACGGGTAAAGCTTTAGCTGTCAGAAGCTGTTCTGTCAAAGCGTCCTTCAACTGTTTGTTCACGACTTACTGTACCGTGTCTTTCGTAAAGGGTCGGCCCTGAAATTGACTATTTGGAGAATTGCCATCCAGGGGAACATCTGGATGTCCTTTGGGGGGGAAAATCTCAGTGTTAAAGCACATGGTGGACAAGAGGACTATACACGCCGTTTGCCGTTTGAAGATGTGGTGTACGTGGTCGTAAATGCGTCAGTCACCCCAAAGTATTAAGTTAGCAACATATCCGTAACAAGGTCTAACGAAGAGAAGGCGAGCACATTTGTTGTAAACCCACGAGAGAATACCCTGGTTTGTATATGGCATAGTAATGTGATTGTGAAAATCGGACTCTCCTCCTCGTAATGATTAACACGGGAAATGTTGGTCGTGAAAATAACGCGGTCGTCCCCATTCACTGTTCCCGAGATAAACCAAAACACGGTTGAAGAAAGCAACTTTGTTCCGCTCCAACAATGTGTGCAACAAGTAGAGAATTACAAGGTATCTATATGGTGCACGACGACCTACAAACATTCTTGTATAAGAAAATCGTGGGACAGCTACCAAAAGTGGTAGCAAAGGTCACTAAGCCATTAATCAGCATAGCGCAATAAAGGTCGAACAAGTACATAATAATATCGAAGGTTACCTCTCGATTGGTCACGACATTCCCATTCATTTTGATGAGATAGAACCGTTTTCTCGAGAAAGGAAGCGATTTAGGACGGGAAAAATGGGTTTCATAATAACACTGAATGTAATGAGGCCAACTCCTGTGTAACTCACACTCAGCTGCCGAACTAAAATCCACCGATAGACAGAATAATCACGTTCTTACTCATTGGGGGGTTGGTGCGGACAACTTTTCACTTTTCTTTTAATCAGACGCTTTGGTTCAATCTGTGTTAAGCAAGCCAAAATTGCACTCATAAACATGTTACTATGCTAATGTCAGCTATTTCGTAGATATCTCCATACTTCTTTCCCATTGATTTACGTTCTAGAGAGTTGCTTGGTTTTCAAAATTCTGATACTGTGGTTATTACGTGACCTCCTATTGATTCCGACAGGTATAGCACTTTCGTATCCTTATCAACCTGGTAAAGTTTACAATAATGTAATCATCCTTCTTATTCATTCAAATTCATACGGCATACAGAGTGCAAACGCCACCAAGGACAGTGTAGTACAAGCCACTTGTGGTAACAAATACACAGTCGTCCTTTTTCCTGGTTCACTGTGATTAGCTAATCTGCAGGTACTATATTGTATACGATATCTATATATATAGCACTTGGAAACGCAGTGAAAACACTACATCACACGCTGCGATGAAACACATAGCACAAACGCATGATTGATTTTTTTTGAAAACATTTGTAACCGTTCGGCCTTTAGCTACAGTTTACTACACTGCGGTTAAGTCTGAGAAATAATTACTAGAATGTTTTTAAATAAAGAATTTATGTGGTATTGCTGCCGATGGGTTGAACGCAGGGAAATTGTTTACCGCGTCGCAAATCGTTACCAAACAGAACAATTTAATGAATATCTACTTACTCAAATCTGTGAAACAGAGGCGGCTACAATACATCGTGCTCACGTCCTTCTTCGGCCGGCGGATTGCTTGTATAACACTTAGTGTAATAAACACGATCTACTGATTTAACCAGCGCAGTCTGTGTCACATCAACATTTGTTAACCAACCCATCAACATACACGTGATTTTTTAAAATCTGCAACACTATTTATGTGGCAGTTAAAAGCAATGTGACAGGTTACGTCTCACTCGTGAAAGTCCCGAACCACCGAAATGGATTGGAGAATAAACTGCATCCAACCGTCGTACATTGTAGCTTGTAACAGTAACTCCCCATTTCTTCAAGGCTACATCTGACGGAAGATGAAGAACGCAACGCGCGCTTAAACCGTTCTTGCGGATATCT
>QNGE01004364.1:0-27629 GCA_008508345.1 Paragonimus westermani
TGATGTATTGCTGTCTATGATGATGATGATGATGATGCAAGTATCCAGTTGATCTTTTTCACGTAAGCACACAATTGGAGCGAAGAGGAAGTAATCGTTCTCTTAAATGGCACAAAATTTTTTGTTAACGACAGTCCGGTGATAGTTTCAGTTGGCGTATAATCTTCGATGAGTAAACTGACACAAATCAATCCTATTTCTGCTAGATGCAGCTTACCTTTTTCATCCGGGTTCTACGTATATCTGTTTACAGGTCTCTCCGGTCGCCATTTTGGATTAATATGATACCTTTCCGGCACTTATTAAGCAAGTGATGTTGGTTAGTTTGTGCACAATCCACAAACGTGATATAGTGGATGTGTTGACCAACTATCCTTTCCATCTATTAAGACACGTGATTACGTTCAGTAAACCCAACTGGTTACTCGTTTCAGTTTACAATGTGAATTTCAAACTAGTGAGTAAATTTGAACTTAGACGAGCTTTTAGTCAGAATTACACTCTTAGCAAACACGCATAGGATTGTACCATATACCCCAGACAAAACGCACTGTCTCGTAGGTGGACTTCACCTTTCTAGTTCTACTTTCGCTACGAAGATGTCTACAAACAGTGGCTCCGGTGTGGGATCTCAATTCAAAGCCCTGTTTTGTGGATAGATATTCTCATGTCACAAGTGCACAAATGGAGCAATTCTTTGAGTTTACCTGATGGTATCCTTATGTCTTTCAGTGTGCTTTCAGAATCACGAAGGTGGTCTGCGGTCTGTTTTAAGGAGACCTGATTAAATAAGGACGAAATGCCCAAAGCGACTGTCCCATCTGCTTAAGTAGACACCTTTGGTTATATCCAATAGCTCAGAGAAATCGCGCAGACTGTGCTCGTCTAATGTCTGCTTGACGGACCATGGCGGGTATGACGGGCGCTTAGCTAGTCAAGGGTACGGTGAGTTCCACATATCTAAACTTAATTGAAGTTATACCCTAGCGTTGCGAGTTTTGGGTGAGTCAAGAATCTGGGTGTCACCACACCAACAAGTCGACTGCTTTAACATCTTGATGCCTCAACATTTTCAATCCTTTTTAATCACTATGGTGACTTTTATGTTGCTTTTTCAGTCAGACGTCTTTTTGCCTGAGTGTTTATCGCACCGGATCTTATTCATTGAGACTAGCATTTGGGCAGAACCACAGAGTAACCGTAAGGTGTGGAGACCTTGACTACTATTGAGTAAAGTGAGTATGTGTCACTCATTCCTTTAGGGACTTGGGGATTTTCCTAACTGTTAGTTAGAAACAATATCCGAGATAAAGAAAAATATACTACAATCGATGTCATGTTTTGATCCACGACGTCTCTAGTTCTCTTCGGTCTTGTTCAACCCAACCGGACTGTCTGAACAGGGACACTCGGGAAACTCGTGTGGTTGTCGCTGGACTGGTGCGAGGTGACCTGGTTACATAGGCGTCTTGCTGATGACGCCTTACCCTCACTTGCAGCTCGGTTGTTTCCAATACGTAGGCGCCTTGATGTTGAATGTTTAAATGTAGACGTAATCATCTTCAGTGGTTAGGTCCCTTCCTGTCCCCTTCTTTTTTTCCTTCTCTCTTCCCATGTAGGGTTTGCTTTTTCTTCATGGTTGTGTGGCAGTTAAAAATTGGTGTGAATCACTGGTGTATTGCTGTCTACGATGATGATGACGACAACATCTTTTTTGCTACCTGCCCAGAAGTCAGGTTCAAGGATAGAATTGTTGTTGCTTGACTAATTTGTCCATGAGGCCACAGTTAATGAAGTTAAGCGTTGAGAACTGTGTTGAAGGGGTTTTATGGGTTTGTTTGAATGATACACGCGCCTTGCTATTGAATGTTTGGATTCAAACACTAGTGCTTTTTAATAGTCATCGTTTTTAGCTTCCAGCAACGCACTTAGGTACTGTGGGTTGCTCATACATCCGGTCGTAGACCAAAATCGATGGGATACGCGCGTTATAAACCTTGCCTTTATTCCACGTGTACTGTTTCTTCGCGATCTGTGAACACTTCAGGAGGCTCACGTGATGACGGTCCTCAAGCAGCCGAATTAATCGACAGTCACAAGCGGTTAATCTGCAACAGCACGTGTAGGATCAGTGTCAACCCTATCTTGTATGGGCACTTTACAATCCGAAGGTGTGTACCAAGCGAACTAACAGTATCATTCACTCGGTTTGACATGGTTTACGTGTTCTCTACAGGAGATCCATCTGGAGCAGTTTGGTCTACACATCCAGAAGTCTCACTTTGAGTTCTGTTGCCGGAACGTCGTCGATTTAAAGTGGACTGGGAGGTCGCTTCCGTGTGTATTCTCTTATCCAGTAAAGCTTTACTCTTCTCTCTGACTGTGTGGTAGTTTAACATTTGTAGCCATGTTTTGCTGTGATGACGATTATTCGAAAGCGAATCAGTGAACTTTTCCATTGCTTGTTCGGTGCTCACTGTAGATGTGGAATGCTGCGGGATATCTCTTTTCAAGGTTAAAGTTCCCAAACACTCCTCAGGCATATTTACTAGCCTCTTCATTCTTGTACTGGCATTGGACGCTCTCTTACAATGTCAATGCTAGACTGACTGATCAGCCTTGTTTATTTTACCAATGTTCTCGTCGGAGACAACACAGTTGGGTGAGTACGCAAGGTTCCCGCTAACCACATCTGATTAACTAAAAAAATTTCCCTACAGTTTATAAAGTCCTGTCGTCAACCATAGCAGAAGACAATTTTTCGACACTCGTTTTTTTTACAAAACAATATGTCTAACTCTAGGAGTGGTTGTTTGCATTTGACATAGTAGTGTTCACGTTGAACCGAGAGGCAATGTCTTGGTGGTCTCAGCGTTGAGCGGTATCCTCAACCGCTTGACGTCACTCACGCCCATGTGTTAGACTCAATATACAACACCTCGAGCACCGGGATTTCAGCCGAGGTTTCACCAGTTGCCTATAATTCGCGTGATTTGGTAACCAATTGTTTTCATAGCATTGTTTTTCACGAGTGTTGTTTACGCTGCGCTCATTTCAGGGGTGCTCTAGTCCTATATTCAATCTATTGCATCTAAGAGTTCCTTAAGATGCGACGCTGAAGACCGTCTCTCTAACCCGCCGTGTATGGGCTCGGCACTGCTTTTCTGGAGCGCTGGGATTTTTGTATTTAGCCTATCTTTTGTTTTTTTGTTCTATTTGGATCTATTGACATTTTTATGGCTCTCTCAGTTTGGCTGATCCATTCAGAATCAATTTTTTTGGTAGCTTCTTGTTTGGATTTTTCATACTCTTGCTAGGCAATTTAATGCACCGCTAACAAGTCCACAGTGGATTTGCTCCCGGTAACTTCTAGCCATATATGAAGTGGATACTGCCAGCTATAGCCCGAACCTAGGCGAGTGTGATCTCAGTAACTGGTGCTCAACCCCACGGCCGTGTTTGGTTGACAGACGTTGTTGTCAGCTGTCGCGATGTATTGGTCTAATCGTTATTTCCCGCGAAAATCCCTATTGTGTTGTAGGCGAGACACCAACGAACACTTGTTTTTCAATTGTTCTTCGCCGGCAAATTATGTATTCAACAGTACAATTATTTCACCATGTCTATTATGAGGCTACTGATGCCGCTGGCAACGCGCTTTTCTTAGACACGAAGGCCGAAATGCAAGGTTTGCTATAGATGATGATATGCACTAATGAGCCTTAATAAGGACAAAGTGGGCTAACTGGACGACATCTGAAAATGCCTACAGTAATCTAGTCTTTGTGGTGTCCAAATTGAGTAAATGTTCAACAATGTTTTTCAAGAACGACGTAGACTATGGATTCGTGTGAAATATTACAACATTTCGACGAGTTTTATACTCACGTCTGAGTGGTTTAGAGATTCACATACAATTGCGTCGCTGAATGAGGTTAAAATTTGATGTGAATATGTGCTGCAACCTCTCTCCACGGTAACTGTGGTGTTGTACAATCTGCTTGCACAGTCGATTCCGTATCCCTAATCCCTACCTTTCTGATTCGTTCAGAACAAGTCATCACTGTTTCTTACATATTAGCCAACCTATCGCCGGTCGTAATTGACTATCCTCCGGCGTTGTACGCTGCGACTGACTGATTTGTGCCTTAAACCCCTCCAGACACATCCGATGACGTACCATACGGTTTGTTTGCAAGTGGTCATAATTCCGTTCGGATCGATCAGTTCTGCGTGTTTTGATTACAGTCATCGGTAGTTGCCAACCCTGTCTCACGATCGAATGATTGTGTATTGGCTGTTATTTGTCCTGGAAGGTTGATCGCTCAGAAGTCACAGGTATGCACTCCGTACCGGGCATGATACCCGAGTGTGTACTACCATGTTCATGCCTCACCATCACATTTTGGTTTGCCCATCTAGTATATTGCTTTTTGCGCAGCTTGGTCGCATAGGTATCGTGTTTGTAGTCCTCTATAAAGATGGTTTCAGATGCCGATTCATCAGTTGCCTAACGACTGGGCTTGGTTCGCTCGCAATCTTCGGATGAGACGAAAATTTGGTGTCCACTTCCATGTGTCCTGTTCTAAACGGACCCTGTTTAGCAAAAATGCGAATAATTAGTTCAGACGACGACAAATAACACAGGTCGAAACTTCTGGCTGGCTTCGAACTCCGCGACATAAGAAACCCTGAAAAGTCGGTCTTCTGTCTAGCAGTAAATTAAACTGTTCATCTTTTGATGTTTACGCTGCACTTTTGTTGACGAAAACGACAGATATTTTTCAATCAATCAACAGTCTGAACACTGCTGTAATGATTTCCTTGGCGTTCTCTGCATGTTTACTGGTGTCTTGTTGCCCCCTCTGGATAGAATTACCTTGGGTTTCTGGATGTCGAATCTCCCATGGTAACCACAGAACATGGGTACTTGGTTAATTTGCACCAGTAATGAACCGCTTCTGTTTACTTCGGTTCACAGTACTCGCCCAACGGCGACAGAGAGAAAGACGATGCTTCACTTCGAATGTGTGAATTGGTCGGAGAATTAAGTAACTGGGGGCTTGAAAATAGGGCCCAAGCTGGTGCTACAATATCGTTGTCAGGCCTGCTTCCCGGAAGATCACATCGACCATCTCAATGCCCAGGTTGGGAAGTCGGTGAAGATAAATGACTGTGTAAGATATCCGCACCCAATTTAGCACGAATGAAGTTGAACAGCTTAGACGTCGTGTTTAACATGTTATTGATAAACAAATTGGGAATAACACAATGTTACGAGCAGGTTGTAGTACTTTAAGTTTCAACCACCTCGGGTGGCCTTCCTCAGGGGTGTTGTAATCGAAATCGCATTGACAGAGGAACAGAGGTCACATAGGATTTGCCGTGGTTAGGTCAGTTTGTGCTGCATCAGACCGGATTGGTCTAATGCTTTGACCACTACGTGTAGGTGAGACAGATGTAGATAGGACGCGTCCATGCCTGGTGCTGTTTATCCATCCACGCCACACTGCATACAGGGGTTTGCTACCATTGCGATTAACACAAGCGTGCTGTGTGTGAATGGTGTGAGCTTCAGCACAGCACCGTTGTGCATAGGAAGTTTGACCCTTGTGAATCACTCGAGCTTGATCAAAACCTACGTTGTGATTCTCTGACAGTGCATGTAGTTCGATGGCCGAATCCTTCTCTAGCTTCTAAAGTGGATAGGCGTGTTTGGGAAGAAACCTTGTGTGCCTCCTATGTTCGGCAACACGTACTTTCAGTTGTCTACTTGTCTCTCCAATGCTGCTGGCGTTGCAGTCACCGCATTTGATTTCGTAAACGTAGTCTGTCTGGTCGCCCATAGAAATTGGATCCTTAGGATACGTTACCAATCGTTCTAAGGTATTGTCTAACCGAACTACAGTCCGGATAGCGTACTCAGAGAGAATTGAGCGGATGTTTTCATGTTTGTCCACGATACGGTATTTGCACAGTAGACTTGAACGTTCTGGTCGTTTTGATCTCTTCCTTAGTGGAAATGCGCTTAATTGTGTTCTCAATAAATGCGTTCGGATAGCGATTAGCGGCTAGCATTTCTTTGATATGAGAAATCTCTGTTCTGGAGAGCTCGGTGGTGCAGATCTTCTTAGCTCTGTTGACGAGCGATTTGATGACAGCTCTCTTCATACTGATTGGATGGGACGAGTCGAAGTTGAGATAACGGCCAGAATGGGTTGGTTTGCAGTACACTGAAACCTGAAATCTCTGTTGCTTGTCGACTTTGACTAGACAGTCTAGAAAATTCAGTGAGCGCTCATCGGTTTCAGTTTCCAGTGTGAGGACTATGCCGTTGCATTTTGAGTTAAGAAACTGTAGGAATTGGTCGCGAGCAGTCTGTTTCATGACTACGAATGTGTCATCTACATACCGCCACCAAATTCGCGGAGCGGTGCTGTGCTGAAGCTCTCACCATTCACACACAGCACGCTTGTGTTAATCGCAATGGTAGCAAACCCCTGTCTGCAGTGTGGCGTGGATGGATAAACAGCACCAGACATGGACGCGTCCTATCTACATCTGTCTCACCTACACGTAGTGGTCAAAGCATTAGACCAATCCGGTCTGATGCAGCACAAATTGACCTAACCACGGCAAATCCTATGTGACCTCTGTTCCTCTGTCAATGCGATTTCGATTACAACACCCCTGAGGAAAGCCACCCGAGGTGGTTGAAACTTAAAGTACTACAACCTGCTCGTAACATTGTGTTATTCCCAATCTGTTTATCAATAAATGACTGCAAATAAGGGCTTGTAGTTGGCAGCCTGTGAGGATATATTAAGGTGGACACAAATAAGGCGTATTAATAACTGCTGGCCGTTTCTCCCCCCTGCGGAAACACCATAGATCAACAATTTTCAAAGTTGTTTTCAAATTCATTCACATCGATGTCTTCAACTACCTTTGAACGTAGGACGTTCCATACTATCGCCAGGCTGTCCGAGATTAAACAAGTCCTAACACTAGTAAGGAATGTACGTTTTTCAATTTTCATGTGGTTTTCACGGAAAACGGAAGTACCGTTTTACGTGAACTAATATCTGTCCATGTTTGAGAAACCTTCGAAAAAGATCGTTCCCCTACCTTTTGGTTCTGGCCCCCTTGAGTCATTTTCGTATTTAATGTCTAATATTCCCGAAGAACCTTGTGAAGCGAAGTTTCAACTCCTCTAGTAGTTCGACTTTCTTCGTGACAAAGGGGGACCGCGGTAGCATAGTGCCATCCAAGCGGGGCCGTACAAACGCGTTGTGGAGCTGCACAAAGACTTGCGTCTCCCTGGATGTGATCGTCTCTTTTAACCGATGTATGGCCCCATTTGTCTTGTGCTGTTGCTTTGTATTGAGCGACATGCCTTAGAATCTTCGTTTATCCAGCTCCCTAATTTCCGACACCCTTTCTTTTTCTGAATTGGATTTCAGTCTGCTTATCAACCAAAGGCAGCTGCTGACAGTTTTCTACATTCATAAGCTCTCACGTGAATTCCCAATGATGGATTTTATCAAGATAGCCTTGTGTGTTGTCCTTTAGTGGGCACCGCACTGTCCTCATCTTCTCCGTGAACACAGACTAGGGCGGCTCAGCCCGTTGACTAAGTCGTTGTGGAATGCTAAGAATAAACGTTCCCCCGGAGTCGACCATCGGTTAACCCCGCTTGTGGCTAGGCTGATGTTCGATTTTGCGCCTTGCATCTGGACACTGAACCTCTTTAGCAAGAAAGCTGTATCCCATGCAAGTAAATGTAACAAAATTGTCAACAACATATATATATATATATATATATATATATATATATTACAGGAACAACCATTCTGGGAGCAACTCGCTACATCGACAGAAACGTTTGACTTGCAGAAAACTGTTGGCGTTTGTTAGTGCTGAAACTGGAACAACCCACCAGAGTCTGTCATAAGTATATCATCGGTAATTAAATTCAAATGTGGGCGTGACTCACATATTTAGGATACCAAAACGATTCATCAGGTAACTATATCACCAGAACTGTTGCGGTAGAATGAAGATACCCGCGCCTCCCCACTGTTAATGT
The DNA here is from genome assembly GCA_008508345.1 of Paragonimus westermani. Lineage (NCBI taxonomy): Eukaryota > Metazoa > Platyhelminthes > Trematoda > Plagiorchiida > Troglotrematidae > Paragonimus > Paragonimus westermani. Next base: position 8,090 of record QNGE01004364.1, read on the forward strand.
TGGCCAGCTCTTACCTGTTGCAGTGAGACTGTTGTATGCTTAATAGGTAACGGTTGTCCGTGAAAGAATGAACGGAGTTCAAATCCCGGCAGAACAAATCGATACCTACGACAAAGAATGGCTGAACATATGCCTAAGTAGTCAGTTATGCGAACAGCTGTTTTCGGTAATTCTCATCGGGCTTTTACAATTACATAGGGTACATGCGTTTTATATAGGGAAAAATGGAGCAAGTCAAATGGGTCATTAAGATCATAGGCATGGAGCGGATGACAGTCTATTGGAGAGGGGTGGGAATGTTGGCGAATGTGTTACACTGTTACGCGTGCCGGCCGTGAGATATGCAGTCGTCGGTGTCAAGTGGTTCACGTTTGCTTGAGTTTCAAGTGGCTGTGAAATAGTTGGTCAAGGAAGATGTAGGGTTTGCACGAACTGTTTTTGGGCACACAGACAGGGGTTGTAGAGTCTGATGGCAATAGCCTTGGCCGTTGATAACAGTCGCAACCTGACAGCTCTGGAGTGGGATTGACGAACCTTGTAGATAACTCGGAAGGCTTCATCTGGATCAATTTGGTTACCGGTGTCAATTAAATGGGAACCGATTGCACTGGCAATCGGCTTTATCGAACCGTTGCGAAGCCATTTCGGAAGGTGTTCACGAATCCTTTCCGATAGCCGTCTTGTGGTTCTCCCAACGTAACCTGGTTGACAACAACAGGTGAGACGATAAACACAAAAAGACGAGGAAAACCTAGGCAAACTATGTTTGAGGTGTGGCACCAGTACCGGGCAGGTATTGAACAATAAGATAACCCGTGCTGCTGGATAGGCCTTCTCCACTGCATTGCAAACTCGGCGAGTGACAATTTCACTGGTAGCTTCACCCTTGTATGATAGAGTGATAAAAATGGGTTTTTTATCCACCGTCTGGACAATTTCATGCCTCACTTTTGGTTGCATGTTTCTGTCCAGAAACCGCTGGGGATATCCATTTAGACTCAGCACATCTCGAACGTGCTGGAGTTCATTGGATAAGGTGTCTGGCGTGCATATCCTTTGCGCTCTGTTTGTTAAGCAACAAACCAAATTTCGCTTATACTTCAACGGAACAAAGCTGCAAAAGTGTGTGTACTGGCCAGTCCACGTTTTTTTTCCTGTGAACTGACCTTCGAATTGATCCGTCAGTTCTACGAAGCATAGTGACATCTAAAAACGATAGTTGGTTGTTCGTCTCTAATTCAATAGTGAAAGGGATGTTGGGGTGTGCACGATTGAAATCAGCTAGTAAAGATCGTGTATCGTCCTTAACGTTTATTAGGCAAAATATATCGTCTACGTAGCGTCTATAGAGACAGCAATCATCGACGACGTGACGTAGTTCATTGGTCTCTAGTTTGGCCATGAATATATCTGCGAGCACTGGGCCTAACGGGGAGCCCATTGCTACGCCATCACATTGCCTATAGAGGTTTCCATTGAATTGAAATTGAACGTTTGAAGTGCAGAATAGTAATAGTTCTTTTAATTTCGCGATGGGAATACCGACGTTGAGTTGCCCGTTCACAATGTAAGTGCACAGATAATCAATAGTTTCTCTTAACGGCACGTTTGTAAATAACGAGGTTACGTCTAAGGAAACCATTTTGTTACTCTTGATATTCAATGAATCAACCGCATCCACGAAGTCCGAAGTATCCTTTAAACTGAATGGGGTCAGTTGTGCTTTGATTGGTTCCAGTAGCTCCACAAGCCACTGGGCTAAATCATGATAAGGAGAATTGTACATGTCGAGGATCGGTCTTAAGGGTACTCCATCTTTGTGAACTTTAGGGAGACCATAAAGGCGTGGGATGACCGTCCCTGTTGGTCTGATGCGCTCAAAGGTGCGTGCGTCAATCAAACCAGATTGTTTCATATCACGGAGTAATTTGGATAGTTTCTTCTCTATAGCTGCTGTTCTATCCTTATCATTTTTCGTCCTAGTAAACTTTGATCTGTCGGGCAATACAGCTGACATTTTTTTCCACGTAATCGGTTTTATCCAATAGAACGATACCGGGACCTTTATCTGATCTCGTTAATAGTACGTTTGTATTAGCTCGTAACTCTTTTACAGCGTCTAAATGTCCCTGTTTTAATAGACTGCAATTCGGTACCTTGTTATTCACGTATTTATAGCATGTATTAACGAGGGTAGACTTGCAGTGTTCCGCGTTAAATTCTGAAGATGGAACGAGTTCACCCAGTTGTTGGTGCAAGTTTTCAAACTGAACTTTAGTGTCCAGTCGGTTACATTTAGACTTCGGACAGCAAAATTTGGGGCCTAGCGATAGCACTTCTAACATCGTTCGATTCAAAATGACAGACGAGTAATTGTGAACGTACCGTTGTGGGTCGTTGGGAAACTGAGCTTGTGGTTTGACGGGGTTCAATCCAGTAATCAACTTAGTTCTCTTCTTTTCCACTCGCCGTTGTACTTCCGAATGGAAATACTGCTCAAACAAATTCATCTCCTCTTCCGGGAGTGATTCGACAGCACTCAGACGTTGAGACTGATTACGGTTTAGTTCGTCGATCTTTGCTAGACACGAGTCTCTTTCGTTCCTGGCATGACGCTGAAGGGACTTGGCAGTGGGTTGTACGTTGCAACGACGTAGAATATTCCAGTAAAACTTCGGAAATTCTTTATTATTAATACAATCATTGAGAAATCGCACAAGAGCGTTCGCTTCTCCAATCCTGATGACAAACTTCACGAAATCGTTAAGTTGTTTCACCAGCATTGGATCCTTCGACTGTTTCAATCGTTTCCAGATTCCCATGGAATTCATAAGAAGTCAGTTATGCGAACAGCTGTTTTCGGTAATTCTCATCCTGGAACTGACGACAGTCTTTGTTTCATGTAAACCCAATCGTTGAATGTTTTTTTATTGTGTTGCTAACCCCATGCCCTATATATTCTAATGTTAACATATGTTTTTTAAAGGAATGTTCGGGACTGATAGAGGATCCCGTATGTTGTCATTTGTCTTCTTTGGTATACCGGTGGCGCACTGAGAATTGTCCAATCTCACACAACCTCTCCGGTCAGGTTATAGAACTCGGTGTTGCAACTCGTTTTGTGGTTCTTTTGGATAGGAGTAATGTTCTTCACGGATGTGGCACATCAGAAAACCAAACGATATCGAAACCTTGCAAGAAGTCTGTTGAGTAGCTCAAGTATCGAGTGGGTTTTTTGGCCATCGATGTACTGCTGAGAGACAGGCCAAGGTCACTTGGGACAGCCGTGTCCAATTCACGTTGGCATGTAATGTTACCCTGTTTCTCACTTCTCAGAAAGTCCTGTGTACAGCCCGAATGAGGGAGGTGCATCACAGTAAATTTAGCCGCTTTAAACAGGAGGCGATTTTCTGTGACCCTGCAGGTCATGTTTAAATCATTCTGTGGCTTTTCATTCTCAATAGCATCTCCGACTAAACGGCAAATTTTACTGTCATCAACATCAAGTAGAAACATGGAATTGGCCGTTATGATATCAGATACAAAAGGGATAAAGAACAGGTGCTAGTTTGGAAGTCGTGGTCACACATTACCAACATGAGAAACCCCACTCGATTTTACGTTAAAGCGGCAGCCTTGAGGGTAGTCGATATGCCACCTGAATTGAAGGTTTTCGTTGTAATACTTATGAAACTTGACATAGAGTGTTAAGTGGTTTGTTCGGTCGAAGACCATAGGGAAGTCTAGCGAAACCAGATCAATTGCTTTGCTTCCATCAGCTGCCAAGTTTCCCCAGCAGCAGGTAACTTCATTCCGAAACCCACCTCGATTCTCAGGCAACACCACAAATCGGACGAAATGCTTACGTAACTAGTCGTTAGTGCAGCTCTCCATGTCCTTTGAGGCAACGAATAATAATGCAACGTGCTGGCTCACTGTGATCACCGATATTAAAGATGGTTGACATTGTACGCGTTCCGAGCTTTTGGGAATCTGTCTTCCCTGGAGAGATCGACTGAAAAGTTCATAAGGTGGCCTTAACATCCCCAACGCACTTCTTTACTAATAACCTGAAACACGATGTGTGGTGCACAACTAATTGTTCTCATGCCATCTGTACTGCTGGCACTTGACGTATGTGATGATTCTGTGGAGTGGGTAGGAAACGCAGACACTGGCTGCCAAGAACCTGGGCGGTTTCTCGCGATACGGTCGCCGCGCCTATGTGACACGAGCGAGAGATTGCGGACGCCCCTGGGTGATGGACTAACCACTGCTGTAGAACGGTTTCGAATCGACACTGAACTCGATAATGTTTATCGGTCCACAGTAGTTGTAGGTGCCGGGTTACAGACCGTACAGTACTCGTATGCTTTTGGGCTCCGTCCAACTAATACGTATTCCAAGTTGACCTCTTTACGTCGGAAAATATTTTGTGCAGCGCCGAAGTGGGTTTGTGATCCTGGATCTTTGATTGGATCATACTTGTCGACAGTTTTAATAGCGGTGTCCAGAATAAACTAGCAATTATCAGTAAGTTGTGTGCACACTGAGGCATCAGATCAACACATTTCGCTAAGTCCTTCGGTTGGAAATATTCCATCCACTTTGTCAACGTTCTACACGAATTTTCCAGGTGAAGTAGATGTCTCTTCTTCACCTATTGAAGAAGACGATCAAGAGCGGTATTAATTTACAGATCATTAATTGTGTTTGTTGGTGGTTACAGTATAATCCAGTTTTCAGTAGTTTCACGAATCCCCTGACATTTTAAGTTAAATGGGAATTCATCTCTGTATCACAGTGCTCATGAACGGATGATGTAGGCTTAGCATGAACTTCACTGGCGTCGAAGTCGTTTTCATTGCAATTAAAATCATTCTTGAATGTGATCCGTGAGAATCATGGAGAGGTCAGCTCGCATGTCATTATGTAGGCGGTTGTTGACCCCTCAGGCAGACGAGGATCGATAGATCAGAACAATAAGCCAGGTAGATAATTGGTTAAGACACGCCGTACAGTCTCGGGTGCACTCAGAAGGACCGAACTGTGGACTGCGGACATCTTGAGCCGACTGTCAGTATAAAGCCTACACTGCTTTTTGTTGTACACTGAGGATCGTGGCGGTACACAGTCATCTGGTATATTAATGTCCTTGTGTTTAGCACCTGTCATGCACCAAATTTGTTTTATACGGTCATTGTACGGTCTTAATGCATTACATAGCATTCGACACTTCCCCATCGTGTTGAGAAAACATATACCGTTTACATACGAACACTTGATTGAGGTCAGAACAGAGCAGTTTTCTCATGAGTGTACCCCTGATCGATTAGGCTTTCGTATACTTTTCTTTTTGAGATTTTGATCGAGTTGTGCTGTTCCGGTGCTCATGCAACCGTCTTCAGTTAGGGCGACGGCAGCATTTCGTTTTTAGTTTGCTGAGCTGAGGTGACTTGTGGTTTCACTCCAAACGGTAGGGTTACTTTGAGCTGTCAGTAACTATGGTGTGCAACATAACCTACAAAGATCCTGTGTTTTCTCGAGAACGGTCCGCTTGGAATTGGAATAAGTATACATATATGATGAGCTAGCTTCATCGCCTTTCGCCAGCTTGGTATCTCAACCAGGTAGTTGGCTCTGCCTATCGAACCCATCAAGTTAATTTTTGTCGTATCTTCGACTATACACACCTACGTGTGGCTTTTATCAGTAGTGTCTATTTAAATAGAAAGTCCTGGTCTGAAAACATTTAAAAACACTGTTATCTCGGGTTGACTGATGCAAACGGGTGATCCGATTCGCCCCAGTCATGATGGATAACTCGCATGTCTTCAAAAGATCCCGACGACTCCGATTCGTCGTTTAGCACATGGGTATGTGGTCTCCGACTTTGTCGTTTCCATATGCGTGTGTTTGACTCTTGGCGTGAGCGGTCTTGGTGGGACCCATTTGGCTTGATATAGTTGTCCATCACTCTACTGTTGGTTACTGTTGTCTACCGCTTGCAAAGCCATATGTGTTCCATTCGAAGTGAGTCGCATTAACCATGTTGTCAACTGTTGACGAGACCCACACACTTAAATGAGAGAGGCAGCTGCTAATCATGGAGTCCCACGTTGGAAATTTGTATTGTTTGTTTAATCCGTTCTACCACATCAGACCATGGGTGCCCATCACTGAAAACCGGCTTTTGTGTCAGATCGGACGTTGTCAGTTACTACTGGATTATCTAAACAGATCACGTGATTTTTTCTTAGGGAGCCTTTCAGAATTAGCTTCGTGCTCGCAGTAGTGCACAGATATTTCGAGGTATGTTTCCGACATACCGGAGGCCTCACAGACAAATTCAAAAGCGACATCATGATTGTCACGTGCACGCGGGCATCGCTTTTTGTCCTTGTTTGCATCTGATAAACTCACTTGCATTTTGTGTAAATACCTAGTACACAGAGTCGACTGCTTTAAAACGTTTTAAACATTCCAAAAGTGAAACGAATGGTTTTCAACTACGGATGAACTTCTGGAGTGGAGCAGGTGTGTTGGATCAGTCTACGGTTACTATAATAGTTTTAGTGTGTGCCCGTTACCTAACTCGGTGTTCGCCTCTTGAGTCACATTAACACTGGGGTAGTGAGTGCATTTTGCGGCGCCCACTTGCTCAGAGTTAGGTCAAACAAACAGACTATTTGATTATCAGCATCTGTACTTTGATAAGTGATCATTAGTCCTGTCTAACTTGCATCTCAAGTGACGAGAAAATGGGAAGTGAACTGATAGCTCCCATCTCTAAGTCCAACACATCTGTTGAGACATCTGTGGTATCATAACAATGTCTCACGCAAGCCGAAAAGTCACATTTGTTACACCATACCTAGTGTACTTTTACTCCACTATCACTAAACTTATCCGTCGAGGGTTGAGGATGTAAAATGTATTGAAGTTTCAAATGGATCGTATGCTTAGAATGAGCGAGTTGGAAGCAACAAAACTTATTTTTGGCCTTAAGGATCAATCAACCTGACACATTCAACCCCATCCCACACCTACTGCATGGTAGTTGGGTCACAAAGTAAGCATGTTAACCTGCTGTTTACCATGGTGCGCATCCATATAGCTCAACCAGCAACTCATTGGTCAACTGACGAATTTACAGAACAAAGTAGAAAGCAGCCATTAGTAATTTAAGGACATGTTTGTTCTTCGGGCAGAAATTCTCGTGACTCACTCGGCCTCTGACTAGACGTACAGAAGGAACTACCGGTTAGTGACGTCCATTAATCTGAATATTATCACTTCATAAGGTTGTCTGTAAAGAACGATGTTTACGGATGCCATCCTACTCTTACGCCTCAGCTAGGAGTTTGCAAGCTATAGACACAACGACTCACGAGTATGCTTCTAAAAGTCTCATCTGACCGTGAAGCTTACACAGAATACAACATGAATACACACGAACCCTGCAGACCTGTCAGGATGATGAGTAGATTCAAGTGCGTGGTGAGAAGTCAGTGTTTATAGTTCATCAGCCAGTTGATCAAGCTGAAGTAGACTCCTAAATTGGTTAACAAGTTAAGTGACCTGGCTTCATTGCCAAACATCCTTGAAGAAAACTTCAATGTCGTTGACAACCATGTTCCTATAGGGAGTCTCCGAACTAGTGAAAATCGTTATATCCATGAACTGGAACCAAACGTTTGGGTATATTGAAATGCCTAGCGTGGTGAGTGGTACACTACTCACAATTTGGAAGCACATTTGGGGACTAAAAAGGTAAGTGTCACCGCCAGGAAAACGAGTTACCAGAAGCGACTATTGAATTAGTGCGTACGCGCCATGGGGAACGTGCCACCAGGACCAACGATAATTTATTGTGGCCCAGTGTTTGTGAATGTGAATCAGCCGTGCAAATGAATGCACACGTTCTTGGTTCTGTGTTTCAGCATAATTTGTACATCATTGCATGCAATAAACAATCTTGCAGGCCAAGCGTCTCTTGCAGTCACAACATCACTACCTACAGCAAACTGAACTTGCATTTATGAAGCATATCGTGTGACGCAGCCCTATTATGGCTGTCATCAAAGTGAATGCGTTTTGGTACCAACGCGATCTTGTCCAATAACTGCATATGAATCCTTGATTTTTCTACAGCAAAATCACAGCATACACAAATAGTTAGGTTGGAAGTACGCAAGTGAAAACCGATGGTGGATCTACCAACACTCTGGGTAAACAGTTCGTCTGTGTACATAACTCCAAAGCGCGGTCGGTTTTTGATGCACATGAAGCGATTTTATTGATTTTCAGAAAATTCCAGTGCCACAAGTCATTCAACTTAGAGAAATTACGAATTCGCAAAGCAACCAATCGAAACTTGATATCCCCTGTCGTCTAGAAAAAGTACAGTATCGGATTAACACAAGTGCTTTGGGTACTTCTCACTCTCTCGCTATAAATTGCCCCCTGTACTGATAGTGTGGGGACAGGTCCAAAACACATTTATCTTCAGAGATGACTGGGCAAATTATTGACCAATAGCTTTGCTCTTAGCGGTCCTTAAGATAATAGAAGACTTACTAGGTAGCTGTTTCCGGGCCAAGGCTGAACATTACAAATTCATTAACAAGGAGCAACATAGATTTTACGCGTCACGAATCTGCTGACTCATAACGTTCAGATAAAGCTGCTAAAGCTGGGATATCCGTAGGCATGGTTTTTCTTAACTTTCTCAAATCGTTTATCAGGGTTAACGATTCCATCTTACTACAGAAACACAGTAGTTAGAGCATCGATACGCGTTTACTCACGTTGCTAGGAAATTAGATGACTGAATGTAGGTAAGTGTCAAGATGAGTGGACAGTTGTTAGAAAGATTCGCAGACAGCAGCGGCGTCCCATTCTCAGGACCCTTGTTATTCATTCTTTTCGCACTGGAACTACACAGGATAGTCAAATCACGGATGTTGCGCTACTTCAGTTACGCACAGCTCTAGGGTGCCCGAAAGATATGATAACCCTACAGAACGCCCCGAACTGTGTAAGCCACTTATCCATAGGGAACAAGTAGTTGTCCATCGTCAGCAGATGCAGTCATGTTGGTCCGTTATCAAAACTGTGTTAACTGCTACCTTGGTGGTACAAGGCTGCTTTTTCCCATATGCGAATGAACCCTAGTGACCGACAGTTCGAACTTGTATACAAACTGCACAGTTTGCCGAAAAAGTGCAGATGAATTCGAACCTCTCAGGAAGAATCTGTGAAACATTTCACTCTGAAATGTTCCCCACTGTGCTCACCTCGATATTCTTCCCACGTGTAGTGGCAAACATACAGGTTTAGTGATCTTATTTTGATAGATTTGGCATTCATCGAAAGTGTTCGGAGAGGGGTCATTAGAGGAAATGTGGAGTTGGGAAAAATCCCCCGCTCACAGTAACCGGCGGAATTAGACCAATGCTTACGCATTACAGACATCTCGGAGGTGACCACTGTATACTCCGCAACCCAAGTCACCCACCGACGCGTCTCTTCTTAAGGGTGATGGTTTGAGGGGTCACTTGTTGAAATCTAGTAACGGAATAGGCAGGTTACCTTTTAAACAGAAATACTTCAGAGTTAGAATCTGTTCACACTGGAACACATTACCCAACTTTACGGTCACAGTGGAATCGGTTGTAAGTTTTATAATATTACTCTACCAGTACATTCATGAGAGAACCTATACTACAGCTTTTTAATCATCATTCTAGCCCAGTCCCACAAGTCATTAAATTCACCTATCTAATGGGGTGCTGTTTTGATGTGTTCCAATGATCGTTGTCGACATAACTACACGTCGACAGATTCATTAAAGTTTCCTCTCATTTACTGCTGTTTATTTTTTCACAACACTTACAAACCCGATCAACTCAGCGACAGGATCGCACAAGCGATGACCTATTTCCCTCTTGTAACAGCTCATAAGCCTATAATTAATGAACAGTGTTCGTGTGATATGCACTAGCAGCTGTGTACATGTGTGTAGGTATGCGGCTGGGTCGGCAATTCGGCACTTTAACGTTGTTTAGGGTTTCAAGAAATGAGTCTTATGATCTACCCTTTACTTCTTTAAGTTAACACTTAATCTTTCCGTCGTGGTTGTGTGACACTAAAGCATCAGTTGTGATAATGGATGCAACGCCAGTGTTGATTATGATGTTTATTGGGCTGAGCTATTTCCGCACACCTATTTGTTTGTGAAGATTAGAACGTCTGTGTCAATGAGTCTAAAACCCATTAAAGGCAAAGAGAAGTGTTCTGCATGACCGTACCAAACGCCTTGGATAACATGAGAGTCACAAAAAAAATTAAAAACGGACGCCTAGAAAATGCGTTTACTTCGTGGAACAGATCGCTAATAGAGACCACAATTATGAACCTACCTCTATCCTTCCCGACGCTGCAAAAGACATGATAGTTCCCAGCATATGTACCTTGAGACACTAGGGATCAATATCCTTACGATCAACTCCCTTGACTACGCCGATCAGCATATTTTACTTCGTTCCGAGAACAAGCTTCCGTCATCACCGGCAGTCAGTTGTTAAAATACATCTATGTAAAACCGCGGTTTTCGTGTTTCACTTCAGATCACTAAAATGATAAGGAATATGACTCTGGATTGGTGATATGGCGATTCAGCATCCGATTGCAAACACGACTGTTAAATCATCATCAGTTTGTCTCAGGGTTTCGTTTGAACTCCACCAGAATAATCTACTTAGTCCGGTATTTCATCTACGACTGTTAATCACTGTGCCTGTTACATCGGCCGTTTCGCGGTCGCCCCAAGCGCTGTGCACAGCATAGTGGATACACGGAAACAGACCATTGCTGACCCGTCTTCCATCGTCATACTTAATTTAGCCTTCCAATGCGTCCTAAATCCCATTTCTAGTAATCCGTCCACAGAGCCCATAACAGGCGTAATTACTTGCAAAACTGTCCCGGTAAGTTTGCTAGCCACTAAGCCTCAGATTTCGTAGGTTCAGAATACGAGCTGATGAAGATGCTTTCAACGTTCACACTCTGAAGCAAATACACTAAAAGGCCATCATCATTCGGACGTTAATCTAACTGAATGTTGACCTCTGCCTTATTACATAGACCAGAATCAGTGGCAGTAGTCAGCATGTCGTACTGGCAACACGCGCTGTCTATTCTGCACTAGTTATACACTTCGGGTGATCGCTCGGCTGATGTAGTTCTCAGCATAAAAGCTTCAGCCACATTGGTAAATTGAACTCCTTCTAATAAACTTAGATGTGTAGTTTCTACTGAGATTAGTTTTTGGGCCAACGCTTCAGAAATCTTTCTGTTGTTTTCACATGTTGACCTCAGTGAAGTCAGTGTCACGGAAACGTTTTGTTCTGATTTATCTGCTCTGGTTTTGTCAACAGAGAGGTTTGATATAGTCAGATTGGCCAGGAATATGAACGTCTAGGTCAGCCGTTTGGACGACCCTGAATTCCGTTTGTAGTAGGGTAGTGAAAATGGGCGGTCGTACTATGCTACTCACACCTGTAGAGTCTCTTCCCTTTTGCCTTTTTGTTACGCACTATTCTGCATACCTGTTATATTCACTGTATATATTAACTACTTGTCTGTTGTTTGAACCAATACACATTTCATCCTCGCGCGTTTCGCCTTCTGCTTGCACGCGGTCGTGATTATAGTGGGCTAACCGTTCATTTAGCTCGCTGGAGGAACCAAATCCGTTGTTACAAAGGGGAGAATCTTTTTGCAATACGCAGCAGACTTAGTGTTGTGGAATCTATTGTGGACAGCTATTGTGAGTCCTTGTATTTGCCTTGTAATGCTGTTGCCCCAACTCTTGGTTCCACTACATATTTGGTGAGCCCGTGTCTATTTGTTTATTCATTTATTTTTCTACACAAACCCCCAAATTTTTTCCCCATTTGATTGGTTCCCTCTGAGTGATTTTTCTCACTGAACATGACCGATTCTGAACCGGATCCCACCGCCTCGGAGAATGCAGTTTATGTTAAACTTCCTGAGTTCGGTAGTCGTGATCCTAGATTTTGGTTTGCTCACGTCGAGGCTATCTTTGATTCTAGAAGAATACGCTCGCAAAAGTCCATGTATAATTTCATAGTTGCCAACCTCCCCGAGCAGGTCGCTACCGAGGTTGCCGACCTTATCTACACTCGGCTCAGCGTTAGCCATTACGACACTTTAAAGGCCGAAATCGTCTGACGAACTGCAGCAACCGATGAGCAGAACCTGCGCAAACTTCTGGCAGAAGTAGATTTAGGTGACAGAACTTCACAACTCCTACGTCACATGACACAGCTTCAGAGCAAACATACGTTAAACGAACCAATTTCTACGTGAGTTGTGGCACGAAAATCTGCCAGACGATATTCGAAAAGTATTGTCTATACTCGATAAGGACACACCACTTCATAAACGTGCAGAGCTGGGTGACCAGATATATGAGAGTTATCAGAGTCGCACTGAATCTCATGTGCATTCATCAGAAGTGTCTTCAGGCCGTAGTTGGCTGATGGAAGTGGACGCTCTGAAGCAGCAGTTTTCCGAAATGACCGTGCAGCTCTCTACAATCTCTAAGCAACTGGCAGCCCAGTCAAGAGGCCTTCCCTATCGCCGCCAGTCCCGAATTCGTTCACGCAGACGACGAGTTGGTCGAAACGTGTGTTACTATCATCGTCGGTTTGGCGCTAAAGCTGTCCGTTGTACCAGATCATGCAGTTTTGCTAAGGATAACCTGCATTCGGGAAACGCGGAGGCCAGACAGTAATGCCGACGGCTGTTCATGGCTCTTCAAGCTGTCGCCTGTTTTATGTGTTCGATCGTTCCACTGCCCTGAATTTTCTCATTGATACGGGTGCAGAGGTTAGTGTTATCCCACCGAGAGTTGACAAACACAACCTGCAACCGGTATCGTACACACTGCAGGCAGCCAATCGTTCAACAATTCCAACATATGGTGAGAAGCTACTCACTTTGGATCTCGGCCTCCGTCGTCAGTTCCCTTGGAGATTTACGGTGGCAGATGTACAGCACCCATTCGTTGGAATTGATTTTCTTTCATTCTTTGGACTTGTAGTGGACGTCGGCAACCGTAACTTGATTGACAGCACAACAACCCTATACGTACATGGCAAGGCCACATCAATCAATTCGATTGGACTGCGGTAGGCCTTACCAGATAACGGTTTTGCTGCCATCCTCCGACAATTTCCACAACTAACCAATCCGTCTAATATAACATCACCGCCTAAACACGACGTTTTCCATCACATGGTCACCAAAAGTCCACCTACATACGCACGTCCCAGACGTTTGCCACCACACAAACTCAAAGTGGCCAAGGCAGAGTTTGAACACCTCTTACGACTTGGTGTTATCCAGCCTTCCAATAGTCCATGGGCCTCACCCCTACATATGGTTCCTAAAAAATACCAGATGACTGGCGTCCGTGTGGCGATTACCGCGTCCTGAACAACGTCACCGTTCCAGCTCGATACCCTATTTCTCACGTTCACGATTTTCCAATCGGGTTAAACGGAATGACCATTTTCTCGAAGATAGATTTGGTTCGAACTTACCACCAAATCCCCGTGACCCCGGAAGACATCCCAAAGACCGCCATTACCACTCCCTTTGATCTGTATGAATTTGTTCGCATACCATTTGGCTTACGGAACGCTGCACAGACTTTCCAAAGGTTCATGGACCAAGTACTTCGTGGTTTAGATTTCGTGTACGTTTATATTGACGACATCTTAGTCGCCAGTGAGGACAATCAACAGCACGAGTCACATCTTCGAAAGCTGTTCGAACGTCTTACACAATACGGTGTCACGCTAAACCCTATGAAACGTACCTCCGGAGTTACCTCCATAGATTTTCTCGGACATCGAATCGACAGTAACGGTATCCGGCCTTTGCCAGAGAAAATTAGTGCTGTTAAGGACTACCCACAGCCACAGTCCTTAAAAGGTCTCCGACGCTTCCTAGGTATTGTCAATTATTATTGTCGTTTTATCCCCCGATGTTCAGAACTTCTAAAACCCCTCACGGACATTTTGAAAGCCAATCCTAAACACTTCGTTCTGTCTCCGGAAGCTAATAGTGCGTTTCTCGCAGCCAAAGAAGCTTTGTCCAAAGCAACCACATTAACGCATTTAAGAACGGATGAACACTCGCCGCTGATTCTGAAGACTGACGCATCTCAATCGGCTGTTGGCGCTGTTTTACAACAGAACGTGAATGGTGAGATCCAGCCCTTGTCCTTTTTCTCCCGAAAACTCCAACCAGCGCAAACGCGCTACAGTACCTTCGGTCGTGAGTTGCTGGCTATTTACCTTGCCATTAAACACTTTCGACATCTTCTGGAGGGTCGCAACTTCATTGTCTTCACTGATCACAAACCCCTTGTGTTTGCCTTTCGTTCCCCTCCAGATCGGTACTCTCCGAGAGAAACAAGACACCTGGACTTTATATCTCAGTTTACCACTGACATCCGTTTTATAGACGGTTCCAGTAATTTTGTCGCCGACGCCTTATCTCGTTCGGATGTTAGTCAAATATCCGCAAGCGTCATCGATTTTCTCTCCCTCGCGAAATCCCAGGTTAATGACCCAGAACTTCGCCAACTTCGTGCCAACCCATCTCTAAAACTGCGTGATATTCCTTTAGCCCAGTCAGAATATTCACTTACGTGTGATATGTCTACCGGTATATCGCGGCCGTTTGTTCCTTTCACACACCGGTTTGATGTTTTTAGCCGCCTTCATTCTTTGTCGCATCCAAGCATACGCGCCTCAACGAAGCTAGTCACCGAGCGTTACATTTGGCCCGGCATTCGTAAGGATGTTCGTAACTGGGCCAAACAGTGCCTGGAATGTCAACGTAGTAAAGTTTATCGTCACACCATCACTACTCCAGGAACTTTTGCCTTACCAGATGGACGCTTTAAACACGTCCACCTTGATATCGTTGGTCCCCTTCCTCCTTCCAACGGTTATACACATCTTCTAACCTGCGTGGATCGATTCACCAGATGGCCCATTGCCGTTCCTGTGAACAATACGTCAACGGAAACTATCGCACGCAGTTTTGTCAATTCGTGGATTTCGAATTTTGGCGTTCCGGCCACTATCACCACTGACCGTGGATCTCAGTTTACTTCAGCTCTTTTTCGTGATTTGAATCGCGTTCTTGGTTGCGAACATATAACGACCACTGCGTACCATCCATCGTCAAACGGTATGGTCGAAAGATTTCACCGTCAACTAAAATCATCTTTAATGGCAACATCGACTGGTGACAAATGGGCTGATCGCCTACCTCTTATTCTCCTCGGCTTGCGAACTACTGTCAAGGAAGATGTTGGGTGCACCCCAGCAGAACTCGTGTACGGTTGTACATTGCGTATCCCTGGAGAGTTTCTCTCTAATTCCTTGGTACATCTGAGTCCCGACACGAGTTACGTCACGAGTCTTAAGAATCACATGCGGCATATTCAACCTTCACCCCCACGGAGAACGCTGCGACAAGAACAAATTCATCGTGATCTGCGCACTTGTCCTTTTGTTTTCATTCGCGTTGGTTCACCTAAAACACCCCTACAGCCGCCGTATGATGGTCCTTTCAGAGTGCTTGATCGTAAAGACAAGTATTTTGTCATTGACAAAAACGGAACACGTCACTCGGTGAGCATTGACAGACTAAAAGTTGCTTACGTCGACCAGGATTCAACGTCCCCGTCTCGTCCGCCAGACATAAAAAATGCCGATGATTTCAGCCAGCGTATCCTAGATCCGTCTACCGACTCACAAAACCTTTCTCAGTCTACCCAACCCATGTTTGACACTAGTGACCATACCCATTTTCCTGCCTCCCAACCCAAGACATGCAAACCACACACCCGTTCTGGCCGAACCGTTAGATGGCCGATAATCTATAGCGATTATCATCATTGATTCACTGTGATTCTCTAACTATCGAGCGTTTTCTTTTCTCTCACGCTCTAGGGGGGGAGTTATGTAGAGTCTGTTACCATTTCGATCTTTTGTTACGTACCATTCTTCATACCGGTTATGTTCATTGTACATATTAACTACTTGTCTATTGTTTGAATCAATACACACTTCGTCCTCGCGCGTTTCGCCTTCTGCTCGCACGCGGTCCTGGTTATCGTGGACTAACGGTGGCAACGTTCATTTAGCTCGCTGGAGGAACCAAATCCGTTATTACTAAAGGGAAGAATCTTCTTGCAATACGCAGCAGACTTAGTGTAGTGGAATTAGTTGCGGACACCTACTGTGAATTCTTGTATTTGCCTTGAGGTACTGTTCCCCCAACTCTCCGTTCCACTACAGTATGTATGTATGTGTGACCTTGTCATAACGTTAAGGATGGGAGGTATGTGATTCCACCAAGTCTTGAGAATGTACTTCTCTTGTCCCACGTTAACAAGGCACGGTAGTCAAAGCCCAAGTGTCAGTTATGAAAAGCGCATGCACTACTGTTGAACATCCAATTAATACCAACCGAATCTAGCGTTTCCTGTGAGATTTAGTAAATCAACATATCAATCAGAAACTTTGAGATATAACAAATTCTGAATGATATTTCAAATGGAACATAATGAGCCATCATTAGACCTGGTAGTTCTTGTTTTCACTCGCCACTTCTGCCACGGGGCTTTCGGTTCCAAAGCGGTACGTGTATAGGCGTTCCTATCGGTTCCATAGACTTTCTCGTTAGCAAGACATAGCAAAGCACACTAACAAGAATCAGAGTCGTGGCATCCACTAAGAGGAATGTGCCAATGAGAAGATAAGTGATTTTAGTGGGTTTCTTTCCAAACCAGCCATCAGGCGTGTCTAAAGGTGCAGCAAGGCCAGTTCGCTCCATTAGGTACAATTCACGAAGTGTGTACCGCGTGCAGTTTTGTTGCGTGCAGGTAGTTGGATGGGCCACGACTGGGTTGTCCATTGTAATTGAGAAATCTGATTTCGATAGGCACAAGGTAGCATTTAAATTCTGTGCCACGTGAGAT
Source organism: Paragonimus westermani (assembly GCA_008508345.1). Taxonomy (NCBI): domain Eukaryota; kingdom Metazoa; phylum Platyhelminthes; class Trematoda; order Plagiorchiida; family Troglotrematidae; genus Paragonimus; species Paragonimus westermani. The sequence continues at coordinate 25,185 of QNGE01004364.1, forward strand.
TAGCTTTGGGTCGGTTGGAAAAATCGATCGCGCTTTAGTACACGGTCTTCCAATGCCCGTAGAAAACTTATCGAAACTTAATTTTAGGGTGGAAAAGCCATTAACGTGAGGGATTTTTGTTAGCAGTTTCGGTTAAATCCTTAGGTCATCCAATGAGCAAAGTAAATTTGGCGATTATGACTGTCGCAAGCTGAACATCACAACCAAAATTTCGGCTGACTGCTCCGTCCATACTGAGGTGCTGAGCTGATGTCTGCTTTTTAGTGATTTACCATCCTTGCTTATGTAATACATTCGGATACTGTGGCAATAGTAATAACTCATCACTTCTGTGAACTGTTCCCTAAGTTCACTGGTTTGCATAGAATAGAAGGAGTTACTTGCTACTGCTTCGATTAGAAGATAAAATCTGTTGGACAATTCATAGATGTAGATCACACCTTCTCAAAACTGAAGGAACAAAACTGGAGATAAAGTAAATCACTGATATGCAGCAACACCGCATGGATTATTCAGACACACTGGCATATTCAACAAAACCGGGAGAGTCAACTGAAAACACATGGACGTGTAGCTGGTGACCTGCGGGAATATGTTGAGGAAATGACCGAACGAACTGTAGCGCCAATTGATTCAGGTGTGGGCTGATGCACCCGGTGTTCTGTATATTTTGGCTCACTCAGCCATGGCCATAGAGTTGGACAGTGCTTCGCAGAGTACGAGGGACGTTCTGTCAACGTAGTTGCCTACTACTCTGAATTTGAAGTTCTGGAAGGTAGGCAGTTAAACGGTCTTCCATGGTTAGTGGAACCAGGCCTGCTAGTAGATGGCCAAGTGCCTGTATGATTCTGTCCTCTTTTAAGTGTTCGTGGTACATTAAGAGTTAAGCTCGTGTTAAAGAGTTTTGGGTGTGTTCATCTTAATCCCTGAGACCGCCTTAGCAGCCTATTTATAGACGCTTTAAACAGCAGCCGTGCATTTTAGCACGAACGAAGAGGCTCTGTCTTCTAGTGTGTGGTAACGCACGCCTTATATGTAATATGAGGATAAAACTCCTAGGTGAAGTCGTTCACAGAATTTCCGCAGAAGATTTGGTGTCAGTTAGACTTTTCTGAACTACCACTGCAAAGTTCGTAGGCAAACTTGGCCTGTCTACCAGTAGAGTCCCTAGGTATTGCTCCACAATAGATACGGCTAGTTTGATCTCCCTAGGGTGATAGTGTTGACGTCGATTATGCATGCGCGTATACTTACTGACATCACTCAGCCAACTTTTGGCATGGTTCATCGATTAAGCAGTTCAAATTATTTCGTGGGTTTTTTTCTGCTCTGTCTACTTACATCTGGTATGGGGAGGAAGCAGTGATTGATAACTGAGGAACAATATATTAAAAAATGAGGACCCAGAGGGGATCTTTGAAAGGTGCTCCTATTGGCAATATGATAAACGTCCATACAACTTGATATCCCGCCTACGTCTCATTACCTTATCTTCTTGCTGCGACCTGTGAAGGTTTTCATGCTTTCTAGAGAAGTGTGGAATACGTGTAAACTAGGACATGATTTCTGGCACGACAATTTGTGATAAATTATTTTAATGTCTCTTTAAAACTAAGTCAAGTTCATTGTCCCTGGTTAACATTGATGTTCAAAAGTGTAGTTTGCCAGACAACAGGTAAGAAGCGCTACACAATGATTGGTTGTACTGTTGGATGCGAAAGGCCTTACCGGTACTTGGCCAACGCGAACTAACCCATTGCTATTAGCACGCGATTCTCGTGTCAGGCTAGCCCCTGTTTTGGGCAGAGAATGTTCAAGTGAATGACCATTGAGGAGTAACTGTTACTGTTCGGTATGGCAGATGTCACATGAGCACGAGTGTCCTCCCATCTTCGGCTGATTGAGAGCATCACTTGTGGTTGTACAAACGAAAGCGTAGCAAATTCAGCGCGAATTCACTCTGAATTGTCAGCGAATTGATTGGTATCTACACCATTTTCCATATCTGTTTCCATTTTAGGCACAAGATTTTCCATTACGCGCTAAAGTAAATCACTTTAGTGCATTAGAATTTCCACCTTAGATTCTTGGACGTGAAGGCAAGAACGCGATTGGCCCAACTAACCGTAAGGGACGACCAATCTTAATTAGAGTGCTTCGCATTGGCTACTTTGGTAGAGGAAGTGGTTTGGGTTATTCGAGGGGTTAGCGGCCAAAGTGGAGCACAGATCACCTGACCCTGTTCCTACTAATTCATCAAACCGCTGACCGTGTTGGTTCCTTTGACAGGTAAAGAGTTGCGAGTGGTTAGGGGTGTCTGTGAATCTCACGTCCAATAGGCGTGAGCTTTGGGGTCGTGGTAGACTTCGAGCTTTGATGTGAGAGTTAACCAGTTTGTGAGAACATTTTCATTAGTTCTCTCACATACATGGCTGGCGGACGCAA